>ML257208.1:0-30410 GCA_005239495.1 Nicotiana undulata | reverse complement strand
GGGGGGGGGGGGGGGGGGGGCGCTATGTTTTTTAGCCTATAGGATCAAATCCCGTGCAATACTTTGTAACTCCCTCAAGTCGGGGTGTTACTCATAGCACTAGCGCACTGACTATCATCCCCTTACTACCCAATTACTATCTTTAAGTTATTACTTAAGAGTTCTAGTTGATTCTAGCTCGTTTCTTATGCGTGCACTACCCGTCCTTACCTATGGCCCTGGAGGTATTAGGACCTCTATTTGGGATAGTTCTAGACCCAACCTATGTTGCTCAAAAAATGTGAAATCTAGGCGACATGCAAAAACAAATAGGAATTTCAAATAAGAAACAAGTATGTGCTCATATTGACTTCCACACATAGACAACAAAAGCACACAATTGAATCAACAAACTTTATTAACCTTTAAAGTCATATAGGCAGGATACCTATGCGAGAAGAAAAATGCAGAGGCAGTTTTATTAGGGCGGGTGTTAAGACCTATTTATTTGCCTACTGATTCAATTCAGTATAAGTCTGGGCACTTCAGGTAGTAATATATTACAATTATAAACCCAGAATAATTATTAAGTCCTACATATATATTTCTTAAGTGATTGACAATAGTGATTGAATTCAAAATCGATCTACAGAATCCTAAAGGCATGATTTCTACGAGTTTGTTGATTACAGAACTATAGACATGATTTCACAGTGTGGCACTCATTTTTGACTTGCAGAGAACATATTTTATTCCCTTTTAATCCTATATGCCTGATTTCTAATTACTGAATTGATTTAAATCCTGTAGGCATGATTTCTACATTTTAAAATGATCCTTTTATCCTATAGGCATGATTTTTAATTACTAAATTGATTTGAATCCTATAGGCATGATATCTATTGCTGAATTGGTTTAAATACGTTAGGCATGATCTCTAGTTGTGAGACTGATTTCTTTTATCCTATAGGCATGCTTTCTATTAACCGTTTAAGGGAAGAAATTATGCAGATTGCCAGAAAATGATCAACTCAAACATCAAAGTCCTATAGACATGGTTACCAATGCACATTTGTTTGATTGGTAGATCCTATGAGCAGAATTTCTAACATGCAAATGCAAATACAGAATTAAAATGGAAGTCCTATAGGCAGGATTTCTAATTTGCAAATGTAAAACACATAATTAAAACATAAGTCTTATAGGCAGGATTTCTAAGCATAGTATAGAATCATACAATGAACATAATTAACAGGAGTTTTACCCAATTTGACAAAAGAAAATAAGACAAATTCCCCCCAGTTTTACTAGATATCCCCAAATCTATAGTAATGAGACACTATAGGGAGCCTTTATAGGCCCAAATAGACATGGGAATCAGGCCTTCCAACATAACAACTTTGAGGCACAACATAGTGATTCATCCACAACACATTAGAACCAGGCTTCCAGTGTGTCAAAGTTCCCAAGAGCCTCAGGGACCCCGAGAAATGCTCACACCAGAACCACACAATCAGAAAATAGTTCATAAGAGATTGGAAAACCAACCCCCAGCGTGTCGGAGTTCAAAGGAGTCTCATGTGGATCCTAGGCAGTGCTCACACTAGGGTGGTTGAGAACCTAAGAGACTAAGAGTGGGGGGGGGGGGGGGGGGGGGGGGGGGGGGGGGGTTAAAATCAGTACATAAAAGGGAGAAGAGGAAGATTTTAAAATAGTTGGATTTGAGAAGAAACATGGTTCAGAACATAGAGTGGCAGGCAGAACTGCTACAAGAAAAACAAACAGAGTTCATGCTTAAACACATAGTTCAAATAAGTTGAAGTCTAGTTAAGTTAAATATTTGGATTAGTACTTAGGACAACCATCACAGAAACAGTTAGGCAAAATAATTAAACTGTGAATTAGGCAGACAACGCACATAAGTTAAGCAACAAACTAAGTGATTACATGTTTATAGTATCTTTCAAAGTTCAGAACATGTGTAGGATTAATAAGCAATACATGAAGCAAACTAAACCTTAATACTAACTTATGAGAGGATTTATTGTAATAACCCGAAATTATTTTTATATACTTATTAATTGTGAGACTAGAGAAATAATTTTATGTATAGCTATTGGACCAAATATTAAGTTAGTGCAAGAAAATATATAATAATACTAGTAATAATATAATAAAGTAGTGGGCTCAAAGCCCACATCAGATGCACCAAATGTTTAGGACTTAAAAGTTTAAAGTGTGGCAAATTTTGACTCCTTTATTAATTAGGAGATAATAAATTACAGTGAGAGTTAATATAGGGCACTGTGACGGCAAAAACAGAAGGGACGAGTATTAGGGATTGAATGCTCTTTATCTTGGATAGTTTCTCGCCAGAATTTTGCGGAGAAAAAGGCTATATAATCAGGTATTTTGATCAACCTTCGTACAATGATATACATGATTTTGAATGTGAAGTAAAGTATTAGTTATGTTTTTGTAAAAATAGGCTAATGATTAGGAGGAGACAAAAGAATAGTTGGGCAATGATTATGAGTTAGTAGAATGAATAACTATATCGAATTTTTGTTATAGAAATTGAGGTAATTCTTTTATATGTCTTTAAATTAAGAATAGTTACTAACTAATAATTAGAGAATAAATATTGCAATGATTGAGAATTGAAATAGTTAAGGTACATAGTCTTAACTTTCTACTGGGGTGAACAAAAAGTCTATGTCAATTAAATTGAAATCATACTTTACGTGTTTAGCCTATTGAATGGAGTGGAAATTGTTTTCATATATTTTAATCATCAGAGTAATTATAGGGAGGCAAAATAACTTGTTACTGATGAAGTAGTTAGTAGAATTGTAAATTATATATTAGATTTTGAAAGCACTATTCCGCAACCTTTACCCCCTAAAGTGCTTCTTCAGACATTTAATTGTATACAGATTTTTATTAATTGGACTGGAGGTCGACTTTGATTTGTATTTGTTCTGGAAATTGTGGAATGTTATTCACCTAAACTAATTAGGATGTGTTATTCAATACTTTTAATAGATCAAGGCCATTGAAAGCCGTTTGATTGGTGTTGTAAACATTGCAAGGCAAGGAAACTCCCCATTAGCGAGGTAAGTGAGACTTTAAGCTTTGGTATTTGCTTTTCTAAAATCCGTTTTAACAATGTGTTTTCTCTACCTGGTCCATGTGTTGGGACAAGTGTGCGCTTGGTAGAATCGGTTGTCTTAGACCAACCGCAAATATATTATTTTAATTAAAGTACAACAAAAAATAATATTACTTTATAAGTTGTTTGATAGTTTAATACGGCTGTGCGCCATGATGTTGAGTTTGATACGGTTGTGCGCCATGATGTTGAGTTTGATACGACTGTGTGCCATGATGTTGAGTTTGATACGACTGTGCGCCATGATGATGAGTTTGATACGGCTGTGCGTCATGACGTTGGGGCATTGTGTATGCCTTTGTACATCTCTTGAGTATTGTGTATGCTCTGTTAAATATTCGAGGCATTGTGGTGCCGTTGTGGACCCGTATGTGTGTTGGTAAATTTCTTTCACTACAATTATGATAAGTCCTTAGTGGGTACTCTTGTTGGTTAATTTTTAAGAACTCCGGTGATATACATATATTGAGTTATTGTATAGTTATCATATTTACTATATCATGTTGTTGTGGTGTATTTGTATTTTTTAACACTTGTTCTAGAGGTATTTAAAGTGGCGGGTTGAGGATCTTATTGGGTTATATTTACGTATAACTCACTCCTTACCTGCAACTCTATGCAGATACCGTTGCGGGAGATATAGCTAGTGGCTGACGAGTTCGCTGAGTGGATCCTATTGCTAAGGTAAGCCGCCGCATTATCCGTGGAGGCCGTTGTTTCAGCGCTACCTATATTATGTCTATTATTTCTTTCAGGTTTGCATGCCCGTCACTTAAACTTCTATTACTCCATTAGATGCTCCACATTCTTAGTATGTAATTTGGGTTAGAGATTTAGTATTTGAGTGCTCTTTAGATTATAAATAAATTATGCGTTTAGTCGAATAATTATTTTGTATTTAATAATATTTAGTACTTTTGGGCTAGTGCGTGTTTCTCTCAATGCTTGTATAATAGGTTAAGAGTACATAAATTAGTTCGCCTAGCGGGCAATATAAGCTAAGTGCCAATCACGTCTAGGGGGTAGTTTGGGACGTGACAAAGTTGGTATCAGAGCGTAGGCTTTAAGTCCCGGGTCATAGAGCAGTGTTTAGTAGGGTCTTGCTCATGGGTATGTAGGCACCCATACTTATGATCTTGAGGCTACTAAGCATTTAGGATGTTTTCCCTTCTTTGATTCCTTGATCATGCATTGATATAACTTAAGTTTGACTTTGGATTGTTTTATTCGCAGATGGCTACGACACGCACACCCTCATCTGCTAGATGTGGTGCTGGACGGGGTACTTCCCGAGGTGGTGGTCAAGTTGGAGCTCATCAGACTAGAGCTCAGACTATTAGATAGGCTGCTCCTCAGCCTGAAGTTGTGAACACGGGTCAATCCCAAGCTACTATGCGAGACTGAGTGCATGAACAAGTGGTTCATGATGCTCCACCACCAGTTCTAGTTGATATGCCTACTGTTACCTTACTTGCAGATGCAGTGGTGAGGTTTTTGAATGTTTTGGAGGTGTTAGTTCCTACTCAGGGTGTACTTCCGGATCCCAGACTACTTCGCAGGCGCAAGCATAGGTTCAGCTGAATGTTGCAGCTCCTCAAATGGCCCCTCAGCAGGTCGTTAGCCAGTTGCGAATACAGGGCAATCTAAGGATCTTAAGAACTTCATAGATCTTATGCCCCTAGAGTTTGATGCGACATAGGCTTCTATTGAGCCCCAAAAATTCATTTAGCGTTGTGAGAAGATACTATCTACTTCGGGGTTGAAGGAAACCCGAGGGGTGGATTTGCTACTTTTTTATTTTCATGATCTGTGGAGTCATGGTGGAATTCAGTTCAGAGAGGTAGACGAGCACGGTTGCCACCTATTACTTGGTCAGAGTTTTCAGCTATGTTTATGGGTAGGTTCTTTACATTGAGAAAGCGAGATGACATGAAACGTCCGTTCGATCAACTACGCCAGGGCAGTATGACGGTTAAAGAGTATGAGGCTAAGTTCATTGATTTAGCCAGTCATGCATCTTTTCTAGTTGCAGATGAGCATGAGAAGGTAAGGAGGTTTGTGGATGGGCTTGAGCATCGTTATCGGGGTCCTGTGCTTAGGGATGTCCAAGGTGGTTCATACGAAGAGGTAGTGGATACTACCCTCCATTATGAGTCTTATCAAGATAGGGACAGGACCGAGCCAGAAAGCAAAAGGGCTCGTAGCTCAGGCGGGTAGTGGGGCTCCATCTGGGGGCAAGAGTGGTTTTAATCGCGGGAAATTGATACCCACTCAGTCAGAGTCAGTGGTGCATTCTTCTAGGAGTACTTATCCAGCTAAACAGGGGCAACAACAAATACAAAGGAAGGAAAATGGCTCATATCAGTCAGGTCAACATCCGAGGTGTTCAAATTGTGGTAGAAATCATAGTGGTCGTTGTTTTGGAACAGATGGGGCTTATTTTACTTGTCGTAAAAAAGGACATATTGCTAAGTATTGTCCTAGAGGATATTCTGCTACTAGCCATGCTACTCCACAGCCACAAAGAACGTTTACAGGTACACAGACCCCGACTCAGCCAGCTAGAGCCGCTCCGCAGGTTGCTCGTGGACAGGGTCGACAAGGTGCACAGACACCTCAAGGAGCGAGTGGGCTTCCGAGATTCTTTTCTATGGCCAGGCAGGATGCTGAGGCATCTAATGCAGTAGTCACTCTTATTGATCCTGGTTCTACGTATTCATATGTTTCTCCATATTTTTCCATGTACTTAGAACGAGGAGTTGTGTCTCTTAATGTGCCTTATATCGTGGTGACCCCAGTGGGGGAGACTATATCTGTGGATAGAGTGTATAGAGACTGTGTGATATTTATTCAGGGCAGGGACACCGTGGTGGATCAACTAGTGTTGCCTATGTCCGACTTTGATGTAATTAAGGGTATGGATTGGTTAGCGTCATGTTATGCTTCAGTTGATTGTCATGCCAAGCTTATACGTTTTGATTTTCTTGGAGAACCATGTTTAGTTTGGAAAGGAAGAACTCCTCTTACTCAGGCAAAAATAATATCCTATGTAAAAGCGCGTCGAATGATTAATAATGGGTGTTTGGGTTTTATTGCTACCGTTCATGATATGCACTTGGAGGATGTAACTATTGATAGTGTTCCAGTGGTTTTAGAATTTGCTGATGTGTTTCCATAATATTTACCCGGGCTTTCTTCGACAAGAGAAATTGAGTTCAGTATTGATTTGGTGCCAGGAACTCAACCTATCTCTATTCCTCCTTACCGTATGGCTCCAGCCAAAAAAGCGAAGTTGAGAGAAATAAAGGTTCAACTTCAAGATCTACTTGATAAGGGATTGATCAGGCCTAGTGTGTCGCCTTGGGGTGCACCTGTGTTATTTGTTAAAAAGAAAGATGGCACGATGAGAATGTGTATTGATTACAGGCAATTGAATAAGGTGACGGTCAAGAATAAATATCTGTTTCCACGTATTGATGATCTATTCGACCAACTACAGGGTGCAACTCACTTTTCAAAGATTGACTTGAGATTGGGTTACCATCAGCTGAGAATTAAGACCGAGGATATATCCAAGACAGCATTTCGGACCAGGTACAACCATTTTGAATTTTTGGTGATGTCCTTCGGGCTTGCTAATGCCCCCGTAACATTTATGGACCTCATGAACCGGGTATTCAAGCCATTCTTAGATCATTTTGTGATTGTATTTATTGATGACATTTTGGTCTACTCTCGAAGTGAGGCAGAACATGAACACCACTTGAGAGTTGTGCTACAGACACTTAGGGAGCGAAAGCAGTATGCCAAGTTCTCAAAGTGTGAATTTTGGCTGGATACAGTTTCCTTTTTGAGACATGTGGTGTCATGAGATTGGATTCAAGTTGATCCAAAGAAGATAGAGGCAGTTCGAGATTGGCCCTGGCCCACTACTCCTACAGAGATACATATCTTCTTAGGCCTAGCCGGATATTATAGAAGGTTTGTTGAGGGTTTCTCAAATACATCCACTCCACTGACTCGATTGGCTCAGAAAGGTGTTTCATTTCAGTGGTCAAATGAGTGTGAAGAAAGTTTTCAGAAGTTGAAGACCGCATTGACTACAACTCTGATTTTGACACTACCTAGAGGTGCAGGGGATTTAACTATTTATTGTGATGCATCTCGAGTTGGTTTCGGTTATGTGCTGATGCAGAATGACAAGGTTGTAGCTTATGCTTATCAGCAGCTAAAGAACCATGAAACGAATTATCCAACTCATGACTTAGAACTGGCTGCGATCGTATTTGCACTTAAGATCTGGCGTCACTATCTTTATGGTGAGCCGTGTGAAATCTATACTGATCACAAGAGTCTAAAATATATATTTAAGCAAAGAGATTAGAATCTGAGGCAGAGACGGTGGTTAGAATTACTTAAAGATTATGATTTTACTATTTTTCATCCCGGGAAGGCGAATGTGGTGGAAGACGCCTTGAGTAGAAAGTCTATGGGTAGCTTGACCCAATTTACTGCTAAAGAACGACCTACGGTTTTGGATATTCAGGAGTTGGCCAATTAGGGAGTGCGTATTGATCATACATCGTCGGGCAGATTACTTGCGAGTTTGGTAGCGCAATCATCGTCGGGCAGATTACCCGGTTAGTCGGTTCGGGTCCGGAGGGATTTCGAATGAATTGAGACACTTAGTCTCAAGGTTGCAAACTTAAGTTGAAATGATTGACCGTATATTGACTTATGTGTATACGACTCCGGAATGGAGTTTTGATGGTTCCTTTAGCTCCGTTTGGTGATTTTGGACTTACGAGAATGTCTGGATTGTGATTTGGAGATCCGTAGTGGAATTAGGCTTGAAATGGCAAAAGTTGGAAATTTAAAAGTTTGACTGAAAGTGGACTTTGTGGATTCTGGGTTGGGATTCAGGTTCCATAGGTTGTAGTAGGTCTGTGGTGTCATTTTTGACTTTTGTGCAAAAATTGGGGTCAATCGGACATGATTTGATTGATTTCGATATCGTTTCTAGAAGTTAAAATTCCTTATTTTCATTAGTCTTGAATTGGGGTGCGATTCGTATTTTTGATGTTGTTTGAGGTGATTTGAGGGCTCGACTAAGTTTGTATAGTATTTTAGGACTTGTTGGTATGTTTGGTTGAGCTCTCGGGGCCTCGGGTTGATTACGTATGGCTAACGGATCGAAAATGGAAATCAGTGCATTGATGAAGCTAGGACTCTTCTGATGTGATCGCATCTGCGAGGGATTAGCCACAGGTGCGATGCTGCATGTGCGGCTAGTCATATGGAGGTGTAGAACTGGGCTGACCTGGGGCAAGGCGCAGGTGCGAGGGTGTAACCGCATCTACGAGCCCGCAAGTGCAAACAAGGCTTCGCAGATGCGGAGTTGAGGGAGAGGTCTGTTTCTGCAGAAGCGGATGATGGGCCGCACAAGCACCTCCACAAGTGCGAAACCTGTAGCGCAGATGTGGGCCCTGGATTTTTAAGGGATTTCCCCAGAAGTGGAGGATTTTACCGCAAATGCGATTCCGTAGGTGCGATTATTTGGCCGCAAGTGCAAACAACCTACGCAGTGTCTTATAAACGAGCGTTTCGAGATTTTTCATCATTTTTAACATTTCATGCTCGGGTTTTGGCGTTTCTTGACAGGAATTTTGGGGGATTTCTTTATGTAAGTCACTTGTGGTCTAGATTATTCAATAATCTTGTCTCTCCATTGATTTCCCCACCTAGATTGTATTGTTTTGAGGTGTAAATTGGGAGTTTGAGGCTAGAGATTTGGAGAGTTTGATTTGGGGATTTAAGTGTTTAGAGTTGGATTTTGGTAAAATTGGTATGGTTGGACTCGTGGATGAATGGGCTTTCGGGTTTTGTGACTTCCATCGAACTTAGAGACGTGGGTCTAAGGGGCGGATTTTTATTCGATTTTTGACTCTTGGTTAATAACATAGTATTTTTCTTATAGAACTGATTCCTTTAGACTGTGTTGATTATATTGCATTGTTTATGGCTAGATTCGAGGCATTTGTAGGTCGTTTTGCAAGGCAAGGGTTTGTTGGAGTAGAGATTTGCTCGGATTTAGGTAAGTAATAGTTATAAATTATGTTTTGAGGGTATGAAACCCCGTATTATGTGTCATGTGTTTGGTTTTTAGGTGACGCACATGCTAGGTGAGGGGCGTGCACCGTAGGAATTGTGACTTGGTCAATTTCGTGGAACTGTAAAGTTGAATAACCTGTTGTTATCCGAATACTCTCCATGTGTTAAAGAAATTAACTGCAAATCATGTTAGAAATTATGTTTAAAGATTGTGTACATGTTGAATTGTCTGATAAATTGTTGTTTTCTAAGCAGTCACAGTTTTACCAGCATCTTACACCTCAGTCTCTATTGTCCATATATTGATACATTATATCATTTTTGTTTGGGTTGATTATCGTGATTTCTAAGAGCCCGAGAGACTGGAGAGGTTGATGACTCGGTGAGGCTGAGCCTGATTGTGGGGATATTTATGGGATCCGGCTACACGCCAGAACATCTTTCATTGATTTATGCCCTGATTAGCTTGTTATTGTGCCTGGGCTGAAGGAGCCCCTCTAGAATCTATACACACACACACAGTGAGCTCAGGTACCTATTGAGTGCGAGTGTCGAGTGCTAAGAAAATTAAAGGAATGAGTGATTTTAAGGAATGAGTGATTGTGAGGTTCGAGTGAATGGAAGGACTGAGTAAATGTTGCTCTGAGAGGATGTGACTTTTATTTCTGTTGCACTTCAGCTGTCATATATCACCGTCTTGTAATTTCTGAGAGATATATATTCTGTTTCACTTGAACTTGACATGGATGAACTATTGTGGCCTAAATTGTCAAACTTGAAAGCATACCTGCCTTCATGTGTTAAAAGTACTGTAATTGAACTATAAATGTGAAGCTCGTCACTACTTTCAGTCCTTTATTTAGTCTTGTTACATACTGAGTTAGTTGTACTCACGCTACACCCTGCACTTCGTGTGCATATCCAGGTGTTTCCGTACATGGTGGGAGTTCATTCCTTTGCACAATTGATTGTTTGGAGATTTCACGGTAGCTGCCCGACATTTCACATACCTTGTCTATCCTTCCCTATTTTTTCGCTTTATGTATTTAGTTTCAGACTATTATAGACAATACTCCCAGATTTTTGATGTTTAAATGCTTATGTAATCAGTGACACCCCGATGTTGGGAATTTCTGTACTGGTGTTGAATTTCTATCTAGTTTGAGAGTTTTGTTGATTTAAACCTGTGCTCTTATTTATAATAGAAAAAGGGTGGAAGTCTTTTGAAGTGTCAGCTTGACTAGTACCACGTTAGGCTCCATCACGACATGCTAAGTTTTGGGTCGTGACAAGTTGGTATTAGATCCTAGGTTACATAGGTCTCATGAGTCATGAGCAGGTTTAGTAGAGTCTTGCGAATTGGTACTGAGACGTCTGTAATTATCTTCGAGAGGCTGCTGAACCCTTAGGAATCTTCATATTCTTGTATTCTTTTCGTGCAGATTTGTTGATTCCGATAACTAAACTTATATTTCCTATTCTATCACATATGGTGAGGACACATGCTACTGGTCAGGATGGATAGCCACTAGTACAACCAACTAGGGCCACGAGAAGCCGAGGTTGCGGTAGGGGTCGCGGTAGAGGCGGAGGTGCAGCTAGTACAACATCTAGAGCGCCACCTACAGATCCACCAGTTGCTCCATCTCAGAAGTAGGTTCTAGATGTGGTTGAGCCAGTGGGGCCAGCTCAGGCACTAGCTGTGCCCATTGTGATTCCAGGACTTCAAGAGGCCTTGGTTCAGATTTTGACAGTGTGCACCAGGCTTGCGCGGTGTCTATTCCGTCCACTGCAACCACTTCTCATACCGGGGGAGGTAGTGAGACTCCTCCTGCCCGTACAACCGAGCAGGTGATGCAGGGACTTCAAACACCAAGGGTACTACCAGCTGCTTGTAGTTGCTTAGGCCTAGGTGGGTCCCGTATTGACTGACGATGAACAGAGAAGACTTGAGAGATTTGGGAGGCTTCAGCCTCATTTAGCAGGGCTGAGTCAAAGGATGTCAGGTTTCTTGGATAAGTGCCAGCGGATTCTTCGCACGGTTGGTATTCAGGAGACCAGTGGAGTCTCGTTCATTACTTTTCAGTTCAATAGGGCTGCCTTCAGATGGTGAGAAGCTTATGAAGGGTGCAGGACGGTCGGCAGCACCACTTTCATGGCAAGAGTTATATGTTCTCTTCTTGGAGAAGTCCATCCGCAGTCTCGCAGGGAAGAGCTGCGAAGACAGTTTGAGCAACTATGTCAGGAGGGCATGTATGTGACGTAGTATGAGATGAGGTTTTCTAAGGTGGCTCGGCACACATTTTGGTTGATTCCCACTAATAGGTAGAGGATTATGAGGTTCATTGATGGCCTCGCATATCAGTTGTGGTTTCTTATGACTCGGGAGAGGGTATGTGGTGCTACTTTCAACATGGTGGTTGATATTGCTCGGCAGATAGAGATGGTACGTAGTCAGGAGCGTGGGGAGAGGGAGGCCAAAAGGCCTCGTGAATCGGGTGGTTTTAGCAAAGTTTCTTTCTAGGGGTCGGTTCGACCATAATAGGGGTCGTCTTTATAGGCACACTCAAACGTCTCATCCAGCACACTGTGGTGCATCATCCAGCCATGATTCATACACTACTCATCAGGATCTGTCATCTCTCAGTGGTGTTATAGCTTAGTGTTCGTCCTGCGCTCCATTGGTTCAGGGTTCATCCATGCAAGGTCCTTCTAGTAGTTATCACAATACTCTGGGCTCCTCTTCAGTCCCTACCACCAGCACCGCAAAGCTTCTTCGAGTGCGGGGACTTTGGGATTATGTGGAGGCAGTGTCCTTGTCGTTTGGGAGGTCTAGTGCAGCGGAGGAGTCCGGTTGCGACTTCAACACTAGTTACTTCACCACCCGACCAACCAGCTCGGGGTGGGGCTCAGTCAGCTAGGGGTTACCCAAGAGGGGGAGGCCGATCAGGTGGCGGCTAGGCCCGATTCTATGCTATTCCTAGCAGACCAGATGATGTTGCTTCGAACACAGTGATTACGGGTATTGTCTATGTATGCCATAGGGATTCCTATGTATTATTTGACTCTAGTTCCACTTATTTGTATGTATCATCGTATTTTGCTCACTATCTAGATATGCCCTGTGAGTCCTTAGTTTCACATGTTTATGTATCAACGCCAGTGGGCAATACTATTATTGTGGACCATGTATATCGGTCATGTGTAGTGACTTTTGGGGGATTGGAGACTAGAGTTAATCTCTTTTTGCTAAGTACGGTTGATTTCGATGTGATCTTGGGTATGGATTGGTTGTCTCCATGTCATGTTGTTCTGTATTGTCACGCTAAGATCGTGACGTTGGCCCTGCCGGGGTTGCCAAGGATCGAGTGGAGAGGTTCTCTAGACTATGTTCCCAGCAAAATGATTTCATATTTGAAGGTCCAACGGATGGTTGGGAAGGGTTGTTTATCTTATTTGACCTTTGTGAGGTATGTTGGTGATGATACTCCTAGTATTGATTTTATTCCCGAGGTGCGAGATTTTAAGGTTGTGTTTCCTGCAGACCTGTCGAGTATGCCGCCCGACATAAATATTGACTTTAGTATTGACTTGGTGCCGGGCACTCAACCCATTTCTATTCCTATGTAATGTGTGGCACCAGCTGAGTTGAAGGAATTTAAAAAGTAGCTTCAGGAACTTCTTGATAAGGGGTTTATTAGGCCTAGTGTATCTCCTTGGGGTGCACCGATTTTGCTTGTGAAGAAGAAAGATGGTACTATGCAGATGTGCATTGATTATAGGAAGTTGAACAAAGTTGCTATCAAGGACAAGTATCCTTTGTCGTGTATTGATAATCTATTTGACCAGCTTCATGGACCGAGGGTGTTCTCCAAGATTGATTTGAGGTATAGGTATCACCAGTTGAAGATTCGGGACTCGTATACTCTACAGACAGCATTCAAGACTCGTTATGGTCATCATGAGTTCCTTGTGATGTCTTTTGGGCTGACAACACCCCAGCATAATTCATACATCTGATGAATAGAGTATTTAAACCTTATCTCGACTTATTTGTCATAGTATTCATTGATGATATCCTAGTGTACTCTCGCATCTAGGAGGAGCATGCCCAGCATTTAAGGAATGTGTTGCAACGGTTGAGGGAGGAGAAGTTTATGCCAAGTTCTCAAAATGTGAGTTTTGGCTTAGTTCAGTGGCGTCTTAGGACACATGGTGTCCAGTGAGGGGATTCTGGTGGATCCAAAGAAGATAGAGGCGGTTCAGGTTGGTCTAGATCGTCCTCAAACTGAGATTTAGAGCTTTCTCGACTTGGTCGGTTATTATCATAGTTTTATGGAGGTTTTCTCGTCTATCGCATCTCCTTTGACAAAATTGGCCTAGAAGGGTGCTCCTTTCAGGTGGTCGGATGAGTGTGAGGAGAGCATTCAGAAGCTCAAGACTGCCTTGACCACAACTCGAGTTCTAGTTTTGCGTTTAGCTTCAGGTTCCTATATAGTGTATTGTGATGCTTTTCAGATTGGTATTGGGTGTGTCTTGATGCATGGAGGTATAGTAATTGCTTATGCTTTGCGCTAGTTGAAGCCCCATGAGAAGAACTACCTGCTTCATTATTTGGAGCTAGATGTCATCGTTTATGCATTGAAGATTTGGAGGCACTGTCTCCATGGTGTGTATTGCGAGGTATTTACAGATCACCGGAGTATCCACCATCAAAAGGACTTAAATTTGAGGCAATGGAGATGGTTGGAGCTGCTAAAGGACTATGATATTATTATTGTGTATCATCCCGGGAAGGCCAATGTGGTGGCCGATGCCTTGAGTAGAAAGTTAGTGAGTATGGGTAACCTTGCATTCGTTCCTGTTGATGAGAGACCACTTGTAGTTGATGTTCCGGCCTTGGCCAACCATTTCGTGAGATTAGATATTTCGGAGCCTAGTCGGGTTCTGGCTTGTGTGATTTCTCGGTCTTCCTTATATGATCGCATCGGAGAGTGCCAGTATGATGATCTCTATTTACGTATCCTTAAGGAGACAGTTTAGCACGGTGATGCTAGAGATGTTACTATTGGGATGATGGGGGTATTGAGGATGCAGGGTCGGATTTGTGTGCCTAATGTATATGGGCTACGCAAGTTGATTCTTAGGGAGGTCAGTGTTCCATTCATCCAGGTGTCGCGAAGATGTACCAGGACTGGAGGCAGCATTATTGGTGGAGGAGGATGAAGAAGGATATAGTGGGGTTTTTAGCTCAGTGCCTTAACTGTCAGCAGGTAAAGTATGAGCACCAGAGACAGGGTGGATTGCTTCAGAGGCTAGACATTCCAGAGTGAAAATGTGAGCAGATCACCATGGATTTTGTAGTTGGGCTCCCACAGACTTCGAGGAAGTTTGATGCTATTTGGGTGATTGTGGATCAGCTGACCAAGTCCGACCACTTCATTCCAGTTAGGACTACTTATGTTTCTAAATGGTTGGCTGAGATTTACATTCGTGAGATCGTTCGCCTTCACGGTGTGTCGATGTCCATTATTTCGGATCGTGGCACATAATTTACATCATAGTTTTGGAGAGTGGTATAGCGAGGGTTTGGCACCCAAGTTGAGTTGAGTACAACATTTCACCCTCAGACGGACCGATATACCGAGCACACATTTCAAATATTGGAGGACATGTTACGCGATTGTATCATTGATTTTGGGGGTTCATGGGATCCGTTTACACTGCTCGCGGATTTTGCCTACAACAATAGTAGCAGTTGAGCATTCATATGGCCCCGTATGAGGATTTGTATGGGAGACGGTTTCGATCTCCGGTGGGTTGGTTTGAGCCGAGTGAGGCTAGGAAATTGGGTACTGACTTGGTTCAGGATGCATTAGACAAGGTTAAATTGATTCAGGATCAACTTCGTACGGCACAGTCTAGACATAAGAGTTACACTGATCATAAGGTTCGTGATGTTGCTTACAAGGTTGGGGAGAAAGTTCTGCTCAAGGTTTCACCCATGAAAGGTGTTATGAGTTTTGGGAATAAAGGCAAGTTGAGCCCTCGGTGTATTGGGCCTTTTGAGGTACTTTAGAGGATTGGAGAGGTGGCTTACAAGCTTGCCTTGCCACCTAGTTTTTCGAGTGTGCATCCATTGTTTCATGTTTCTGTGCTCCGAAAGTATATCGACGATCCGTCTCATGTTTTGGATTTCAGCACGGAGCAATTGGATGGTGATTTGTTTTATGATGTGGAGTCGGTGGCCATTTTGGATCGGCAGGTTTGAAAGTTCAGGTCAAAGGACATAGCTTCAGTGAAGGTGCAATGGAGAGGTCAACTAGTTGAGGAGGCTACTTGAGAGACCGAGCGAGAGATGTGGAGCAGATATCCACACCTATTTACGACTCCAGGTACGTTAAACCCATTCCAAGATGAGCTTTTGTTTAAGAGGAGGATGTAACGACCCGACTGGTTGTTTTGAGAGTTATAGCCATGTTCCCCTATTTACTGCTCATTTTGTGCTTTATAGTTTTTATGTGACTTGGCGGGTTAGTCGGTTTGGGTCCAGAGGGATTTCGGAATAAATTGAGACATTTAGTCTCAAGGTTGAAAGCTTAATTTGAAATGATTAACTAGATGTTGATTTATGTGTAAACGACTCTAGAAAGAGGTTTTGATGGTTCGGTTAACTCCGTTGGGTGATTTTGGACTTAGGAGCATGTCTGAATTGTGGAACTAGGCTTGCAATGACAAAAGTTGGAAATTTGGAAGTTTGACCAAAATTGGACTTTGTGGGTACCGATCTCAGATTGGGGTTCCAGGAGTTGACGTAGGTCTGTGCTGTCATTTGTGACTTGTGTGCAAACTCTGGGGTCAATCGGGCATGATTTGATTGGTTTCGACATCGTTTGTAGAAGTTGGAATTCCTTAGTTTTCATTAGGCTTGAATTGGGGTGTCATTCGTGTTTTTATGTTGATTGAGGTGATTTAAGGGCTCGGCTAAGTTCGTATCGTGTTTTTGGACTTGTCGGTATGTTTGAGACTCAGTTCATTGCTGAAGCTGGGACTCTTCTAGTGTGATTTCACCTGCGAGGGGTTGGCCACATGTGCGATGTTGTAGATGCGGCTAGTTATGCGCAGCTGCGGAGCTGGGTTGGGCTGGGGCAAGGCGCAGGTGCGAGGGTGTAACCGCATCTGCGAGCCCGCAAGTGCAAGGCTCCGCTGATGTAGAGTTCAAGCGGATGATGTGCTGCAGAAGAGCCTCCGGAAGTGCGAAACCTGGAGCGCAAATGCGGGCTCTGGGGATTTAAGTGATTTGCACACAAGTGGATGATTTTACCGCAAAAGCGGTTTTGTAGGTGCGGTTATTTTGTCGCAGGTGCGAAAAGCCAGGGGAGTGTTTTATAAACGAGGGTTCCGAGATTTTTCACCATTTTAAACATTTCAAGCTTGGGTTTTGGCGATTCTTGAGATGATTTTTGAGGGATTTGTTGAGGTAAGTCACTTGTGGTCTAAATTATTCAATAATCTTGTCTCCCCATTGATTTTTCCACCGAGATTGTGTGGTTTTGAGGTGATCATTGGGGGCTTGAGGCTATGGATTTGGAGAGTTTGATTTGGGTATTTAAGTGACGATTTGGAGTCGGGTTTTGGTAAATTTGGTATGGTTGGACTCGTGGATAAATAGGCTTTCGGGTTTTGTGACTTTTATCAAATTTCGAGACGTGAGCCCAGGGGCCAGGCTTTGAGCCGATTGTTTACCTTGATTAATAACTTAGTATTTTTCTAATGGAATTGATTCCTTTATACCATGTTGATTATATCGCGTTGTTTATGGCTAGATTCGAGGCTTTTAAAGTCGTTTCGCGAGGCAAGGGTGTGTTGGAGTAGATATTTGCTCGGTGTGAGGTAAGTAGCTGTCACGACCCAATTTCAAAGTCGTGATGGCGCCTGTCGTGGAACCAGGCAAGCCACCCATTTATATCTAAGCTAGATTCAATTAGTAGAAGAATATCATTTTTAACAAGTCTGCGGATTATAACGATAATAAATCTGAAATTTAAACAATATCTGAAACCAAAACTTAAATCCTACAATCCCGGATCCAGTGTCACACAGTCATGAGCTACTAAAACATAAGGTAAAGAAAAAAGAGGAATAGACAACATAGTCTCAAAAACAAATAACGAGAGATGGAATAGGGAAGAGATGACGAGATCACGATCGCCAACTGCTACCTCGACAACTCTGATGGAAAATCTGACAACTACTCAATGACCAAAGTCGGGTCTCGATGTAATTGGATCTGCACACAAGGTGCAGGGTGTAACGTGAGTACACCAACTCAGAAGTAACGAACCCAAATTATGGGTCGAGAGGTAGTGACGGGCTAAACCTTCGATATTTATAAACAATAGTGTATAAACTTGGACATGACAGTAATATAACTGATAATAAACAAATGCACCAATTATGTCTATATAATATACATACCAGCATATGATCACAAGGAATCAGAAATGATATATACACAGTATCCTTAACTCTCACAAGAAAGTCCACTCATTACTAGAATTGGCCTTCAGGGCTAGGGAAAGTCCATCTTGGATTGTACATAAACACAAGTGACGTAGTCACTTAGTACTGAGGAAATAGGCTAGTCCATCCCCACGGAGAAGATCCATCTCTGGAACATATCACTCGGACAAGATCCATGTCCAGGGACAATCCATCCCTCAATATATATCAAGAACTTCAGACAAGATCCATGCCCAGGGAAGATCCATCCCTCAATATATGTGCGCTCACTGGAGGTGTAAAGACTCCGGAGGGGATCCTATAAGCCCAAGAGCTATATCAAGCCAACGAAGGCATGAATCGAGGATCGCTGTGGTATGCAATCCGATCGCATTACTATCTCAATACAAGGCCCTCGGCCTCACTCAGTCATTAATTTCCAGTCTCACTCATATGGCTCACAGATGTATAAATCAGCCCAAACAATGATAAATATGCATATAAGTAACAATTTATGAGACTGAGGCATGGAATGATATGCTATAACAGGACTGAGTATATGAAATCAAATAATCACAAGTAGAAACGGTAATAGACGACAACTCGGGTCTCAGCATGTTCGGTGTGAAGCCTTTGCATTTATACATAATATGATTTCTAACAGGTTCACGTTTACCACATATAGAAGTGCGGACATCAATCTGTAATAACTACTAGACGGTGCCATGGGATGAGCCAGGCCACGAATCACTCGGTGCACGCTCGCACACCCGTCACTTGGCATGTGCGTCACCTTCATTATTGTCATATATCATGTAGTTCGAGGTTTCGAACCCTCATAACCAAGTTTGGAAATGTTACTTACCTCAAAACCGGCTAAAAGTACTAGTCCTCAATGCCTTTGCCTCTAGGTTTGGCCTCTGAGTGCTCCAAATCTATCATAATCAGATTTGTACCATTATAATATGCCAAGGAACGAAACCCAGTCGGAATTTGTCAAAATTACTCAAATATCCCGATATTGGCCAAACCCGACCCCCGGGCCCACATCTCGGAATTCAAGAAAATTTACACCACAAGAAGCCTCATCCTCGCACGGGTCTATACATACCAAGAACACTGAAATCGGATTTCAAATGACCCCTCAAATTCCCATTTTAAGGTCTCTTAATCTCAAGCCCTAGTTACCCATTTTTGCACTGATTTTCCCTAAATTTTAACAATTAATCAGACCTTTAATCACATATAAACGGGTTTAGAGTCCAAAAACCTTACCTCAATGAAGAACTATCGAATTCTCTCTTCAAAAACCCTTCAAAAGCTTCAAACTCGGATGGAATATTGAGAAAAATTGCTCAAATTCGTGAAGGCATGCTTACATACTTTCTGAACAGTGGTTCCGCACCTTCAGCCACTTACGCGCACCTACGTACCCGCATCTGCTGTCCCTGGTGTGTACCTGCGAAGAACCCTCAAAATCTCAGCCTCTACACCTGCGCCCGTCCTTCCGCATCTGCGGCTTCGCAGGTGCGGAAAATACCTCGCACTTGTGGAATTTTCTCAGCCAGTCAAACTTCAAACTTCCGCATCTGCAGAGTCCTGTCCGCTTCTACGGGCCCGCATCTGAGGTTCCCCATCCGCAGGTGCGGTCACACCAGCAAAATGACACCAACAACGTTTTTGCTGCAAATTGCAAGTCCAAACCTCCGTTAACCACCCGAAATCAATCCTGAGCCCCTCGTGGCCCCAACCAAAAATACCAATAAAACATAAATGATCATCTGGACTTATCCGCACCCTCGTAACACCCAAAATAACACCCAAACACTAAATTCACCTCGAATTCAAGCCTATAAACTTTGAAACTTCTAAACTTCTCCAAAGATGCCGAAACCATCCAAAACACGTCTGATTGATCTGAAAATTTGCACACACACCCAAAATGACACTACAAACCTGTTCCAACTTCCAGAATTTGATTCTAACCCGATAGCCTATTTTCCATTGCCGACCGGAAATCACCAAAAGCTAACTTTTGCCAATTCAAGCCTAATTCTACACCGGACATCACAAAACTTTTCGAACAGACTCCTAAGTCCTAAACCACCTAACGAAGATATCCGAGCCATAAAATCCGCATTTCGAGGTCGTTTACCAATAAGTCAACTCCTAGTTGACCTTTTCAACTATAAAGCTACTTTTAGAGACTAGGTGTCTCTGTTCTCACCACAACCACTCTGAACCCGAACCAACTGTCCCAACACATCATAATTAGGTTAATTAACACATAACAAAGCTGAAATTGGGGAAACGGGGATAATCTTACAGAACGGTCGATCGGGTTGTTACATTCTCCCCCACTTAAACATATGTTCGTCCTCGAATGTGCCTAGAGTTGTTCCAAACATCACCAAAATTGCCGTGTAACATATCATGCACATACTCGAGGTGATCCCACGTCACCCTACCCCATATAGGTACAATGCACAACACAGTTGAAATTTCGAAATCCAATCCTGACCTAGAAACATTAGAACCAAATTTCTATTTCTGCAATAATTTACAAGATTAAATTCCACGACTATAACTGAATAATTCTGAACACGCTGTATCAAGTCATATACGTACCCTAGATGTAATCACATAATACACTGCATGACTTAAACACCCATAGCGATAACTCCTAATCACAATAGCTGCTCAAAATAACCCAATACTGGTACATATCCTCTTATCAAGCAATGCCTCTCTCTAACACCTCCATATACTGCCGATGATGGAAGCACGTAGAAACCAGCAACCATTTGTCCGATCAGTTAGTCATGGAGCTCCCCCTTTCTCCGACAGAAATTATAGCAGATTTCTAACCCAACTTCCGATACCATCCTTCCAACCATGTTGTAGTCAACTCTGGTAGTATTAAGTCTAGTCCCAATGACCTCTTCTCATCCAACACGACCACTCTGATGACATGACGATCAATACAATCCAAAGCCATAACATGTGCAACTCGTGCACTCAATAGCAACATCCCACGAACTCGAATCATAGAAATGATTCACACGAGAGGACTATCCTGCCATAAACAATTACCATCACCACACCACCCTAAGAGCCTGGCACACATCGTAAAATCAAAACACATGAATCTGAACCAAGGATCATATCTTCACCTAACTCCGCTAGGATTCGAGATCCGATCCAAACGCTGGCCCACATGAAACATTTCAAGTCGCCTTGCTCAAAATCCATAACCATGCGCAATTCGACATCAAGCACTCCAAGTAAATTGCCATAATCACGGGGGAATCGGGCGATACCATGCTAATCAAATCAGAAGAACATAACCAATGTGTATCAATCCCGCAATACCCAATTACTTACCTTACTCAAATCCTGCTATAAAGCCCAAATAAATTTGTACCATATGTGCATATAACCAACAATCACCACTCCTCGCAACACCGAAGGGTAACTCATAGATCACTCCAGAATATGAATAAACTCAATGACAATCGAATGGTGCATCCCTCAACAATAGAAAATTCGGAGACAACAATTCTGACCCGGTGCAGAACACGCACCCATACTGGCCTACCAATAACCCTAAATGAACTTTGGTCACGCACAACATATAGATAACCCCCTGAAGGTTCACAATGATTGAATCATGGCATTTACTAACATCTGACTAGCTTTGCTCGCACCCTCACAGTCCACAACCACCAAATAATCCGTTTATGGGAACTCTCAGTCTCGAAGTCCATGAAGCGCACAAATTACCATACATGATCCCAACTCCACCGCTCGAATATATAACACATACCTAATACTCAATCATTTCGCGTGGGATACCACTATAATTCTCCCGTGTCACCAAGCAACCGTGAATATCAGCAGTCGATCCAACAAGAGAGCATCGCAATACCAATGAAGCACCCTTAACTCAAACACATTGTCGATTCTGAAATGTTTACCCTCATCAAGCCACACCAATTAGTGATATCATCTACCTAGTCATCTGAATTGCCCATGCTGACTAAGAATTTATGACCTTCCTCCCAGAACTGAACCGTGACCTCACACATGCGAATCTCAACTCTACACAACATATCGCATACACCCTACCAACCTATGATAAATATGAGAACTTCATAATCCCTTTCGATCCATAAGCAACTACGTACTCAACTAGACAAGAAATTTTCATTTGATCCCATCTAGAGGCAAAATCACTATACGTCACTTGTTCCTCACGCCAGAAGAAAATACATATCTCTAACAGTGATAGAAACCATCAAGAACTCTCTGAATCCTATATGTACAACACCAACCCATCAAGACTGCATCCTTTTAACTCAACCAAGCTACGCATGCCACCAAGTCCCAAGAGAATTTCTAAGAAACACATATAACAACTCATTACCTCATAAACATCCAAAGAACTAATCGTATCCCTTATCATGTCGATCCGACCTGCTACCAAGCTGTCCTATTTATTCAAGTTCCTTCTGACTTACCTTCGAATTGATGCTTCTTCTTGCCATAATACCGTAGTTCTCAATCCAGAGTCACCACATGAAACCCAAGCATAAAGCCATACCGTCTAAGGCTCATAAGCCGCTGAATACTCTCTCAAATATCCCCAGAGCACCACATTAAACAAATACTTACCCTGAAGAGACTTCCTGCGAATATAAAGCCATTACCTTCACCTTCTTGATACTGATATGTAGAATCCATGATAATGTAAAAATGCCACAAGTCTTAACACCCTCTAACGCAAATCTCAGTTCTAGCCAAATGCATACCTTGAAAATTCCCAATTGTTACGTATAACCTTGAATCCATCAGAACCATTATCGAGAGTCATCCACTCTACACAAATCTCAATTGAACTGATCAAACGACCTGACCCCATTTGCACACCAACATACTAGGAAGTAGTCCACACATTCGAAGCAACAAGCAAATTCCTACACTGCACACACTACACCTTTTTCAACTACAACTCAATCATTCAATAAAATCCATTTACCCATAGAGTACTTTACAACCTATATCGAAAATTCCCATCAATCGAGTCATTCCCATACTCCACCTCTACAGATCATAACTGATCCACCAATATACCTCGAACTAAAACAAATACACCACATAATCATGAAATCAACTTATCATTATCAGCCTCCCCCACTTGGCTCAAAGCCAACGAACAAGACAAACAATAACTCACAATGCCCATACGCTATCACTGTCACCATACTGCAGTGAAATTCAACTAAATCCTTCATAAGCTCATATGACACAAACCATCTGATATTCCACATCGTATGCAAATCTCGCATTCACCATTGTTATTTTCATGCTAACTTCCACAAGCAATCTAAACTCAAATTGCAACATATATCAATTTTTGATAAAAGAGGACTTACCACAGAATCACCTAAGGATCACGCAACCTCAGGACACCCCACGGGAGATAGCCCCGCCTGCTTAGCCTCAAACGGATCTCCCTTTATACTCTTCCAAACATCATAGCTATTACGCAATCACTTTATCCTTCTGCATCAAAACACAACCAACGTCTACCCTCGAGGCATCACAATATGCGTTATAAGAACCTGAAGCTGATGGCAGACTTAATACTGGAGTTGTGGTCAAAGAAATCTTGAGCTTCTTGAAGCTCTACCCACACTCGTCTGACCACATGGATACCCTCATTGGACACCACGTGTCCCAAGAATGCTACTGATCTAAGCCAAAAATTCACACTTGAAGAACTTTGCATAGAGCTTCTCCTTTCTCAATCTTTGCAATCCAACTCTAAAATGCTGAGCATGCACCCTCTGGCTACTAGAGCACGCCCGAATGTCATTAGTGAATACATTAACAAATGAGTATTAATACGACCGGAATACACAGTTAATCAAATGCACGAATGCTGCTGGGGCATTGGTCAGCCCAAAAGACATCACCAGGAACTCGTAACACAACAGAAGGATCCGTTTTACTCCACAACTAAACAACATGAGAGGTCTCCCAATACACTCAAAACTCGAGGCAATATACCCGCTCCAGACAGAAGTCAAATACTCAATGGTTCTTGCTACATCCCCCGCCAATTCATTTTGTCACAGTCGAACAACCTGAACATACCTAACTATCAGATCACACTCACCATATAATCATCTAGTCACAAAGTCCCATTAATAAGGGCACAAACAGGCATATAAGTTCCCCAAATATGCGTGCTCACACAATCGAAACCTCAGCACAAAAACAACAGACAAAAACCTGGCCTCAAGTCCTCTAGATTGGCCCACATCAATATGCCAATAATTCACATCTTGCACCACATCCATGGAAACCACAAACCATCGATGCACAACTGATACCGAGCGCTCACGTGCACATTCGAGTACATGAAAGGAATTCAAGAATTACGATTTAGGTTGAATCAATGGATTCTCACAACGAGAGTTCAATAATGTGAGATTTTTCCTAAGGGTTCTGTAGCCTCTCGAAGATAAGTACAGACGTCTCCGTATCGATCCGCAAGACTCTACTAAACCCGCTCATGAGTGGTGAGACCTATTCAACCTAGAGCTCTGATACCAACTTGTCACGACCCAATTTTGGAGTCGTGACGGCGCCTGTCGTGGAACCAGACCAGCCACCCATTTATATCTAAGCTAAATTCATACTAGAAGAATATCATTTTTAACAAGTCTGCGAATTATAACAATAATAAATCTTAAATTAAAACAATATATGAAACCAAAACTTAAATCCAACAATCCTGGATCCAGTGTCACACAATCATGAGCTGCTAAAACATAAGGTAAAGAATAAAGAGGAATGGACACCATAGTCTCAAAAATAAATAACAACATGTAGAATAGGAAAGAGATGACGAGATCACGGTCGCCAACTGCTACCTCGACAACTCAGATGGAAAATCTGACAGCTACTCAATGACCAGAGTCGGGTCTCGATGTACCTGGATCTGCACACAAGGTGCAGGGTGTAACGTGAGTGCACCAACTCAGAAGTAACGAATCCAAACTATGGGTTGAGAGGTAGTGACGGACTAAACCTCCGTTATTTATAAACAATAGTGCATAAAGACAGTAATATAACTTATAATAAACAAATGCACCAATTAGGTCTGTATAATCTACATACCAGTATATGATCATAAGGAATCAGAAACGATATATACACAGTATCCCAAATTCTCACAAGGAAGTCCACTTAGTACTAGAATTGGCCTTCAGGCCCAGGGAAAGTCCATCCCGGATTGTACATAAACACAAGTGACGTAGTCACTTAGTACTTAGGAAACATGCCAGTCCAGCCCCACGGAGAAGATCCATCTCCGGAACATATCACTCAGACAAGATCCATGTCCAGGGACGATCCATCTCTCAATATATATCAAAAACTTCGAAAAAGATCCATGCCCAGGGAAGATCTATCCCTCAATATATGTGCGCTCACTGGTGGTGTAAAGACTCTGGAGGGGCTCCTATAAGCCCAAGCGCTATATCAAGCCAACGAAGGCATGATTTGAGGATCGCTGTGGTGTGCAGTCTGATCTCATTACTGTCTCAATACCAGGCCTTCGGTTTCACTCAGTCATTAATTTCCAGTCTCACAGATGTATAAATCAGCCCAAATATAATTAACGTTTACCAAGAGGAATGATATGCTATAACAGAACTGAGTATATAAAATTCAAATAATTACAAGAGGAGACAGTAGTAGACGACCTCTAGGGTCTCAGCATGTTCGGTGTGAAGCCTTTGCATTTATACTTAACATAATTTCTAACAGGTTCACGTTTACCACATAATAGAAGTGCGGAAATCAATTTGTAATAGCTACTAGACGGTGCCATGGGATGAGCCAGGCCACGAATCACTCGGTGCACGCATGCACGCCCGTCACTTGGAATGTGCGTCACCTTCATTATAGTCATATATCATGTAGTTTGAGGTTTCGAACCCTCATAACCAAGTTTGGAAATGTTACTTACATCAAAACCGGTTAAAAGTACTAGTCTGCAGTGCCTTTGCCTCTAGGGTCGGCCTCCGAGTGCTCCAGATCTATCAAAATTAGATTTGTACCATCATAATATGCCAAGGAATGAAAGTCAGTCGAAATTTATCAAAATTACACAAAAAATCCGAAATTGGCCAAACCCGACCCCCGGGCCCACGTCTCGGAATTCGGGAAAATTTAAACCACAAGAATCCTCATCATCCCAATAGTCTATACATACCAAGAACACTAAAATCGGAGTTCAAATGACCCCTCAAATTCTCATTTTAAGGTATCTTAATCTCAAGCCCTAATTACCCATTTTTGCATTGATTTTCCCTAAATTTTCACCATTAATCAGACTTTTAATCACATATAAACGAGTTTAGAGTCCAAAATTCTTACCTCAATGAAGAACTATCGATTTCTCTCTTCAAAAACCCTTCAAAAGCTTCAAACCCGGATAGAATATTGAGAAAAATGGCTCAAATTCGCGAAGCATGCTTATACACTTTCTAAACAGTGTACCGCACTTGCGGACCCGCACCTACGGTCCTAGGTGCGTACCTGCGGAGAACCCTCAAAATCTCAGCCTTCGCACCTGAGCTCATCCTTCCGCATCTACGGCTTCGTAGGTGCAGAAAATACCTCGCACCTGCGGAATTTCCTCAGGTAGTCAAACTCCCGCATCTGCAGAGTCCTGTCCGCTTCTGCGGTTCCCCATCCGCAGGTGTGGTCACACTAGCGAAATGACACTAGCAGCTGTTTTGCTGCAAATTGCAAGTCCAAACCTTCGTTAACAACCCGAAATCAATCCCGAGCCCCTCGGGGCCCCAACCAAAAATACCAACAAGACATAAATGATCATCCGGACTTAGCCGCACTCTCGTAACACCCAAACACTAAATTCACCTCGAATTCAAGCCTATGAACTTTGAAACTTCTAAACTTCGCCAAGGATGCCGAAACCATCCAAAACACGTCCGATTGACCTGAAATTTTGCACACACACCCAAAATGACACTCCAAACCTGTTCCAACATCCAGAATTCGATTCTGACCCCGATAGCCTATTTTCCATTGCCGACCGGAAATCACCAAAAGCTAACTTTCGCCAATTCAAGCCTAATTCTACACCGGACATCACAAAAACTTTTTGAACACACTCCTAAGTCCTAAACCACCTAACGATGCTATTCGAGCCATAAAATCCGCATTCTGAGGTCATTTACCAATAAGTCAACTCCCAATTGACTTTTCGAACTATAAAGCTACTTTTAGAGACTAGGTGTCTCTATTCTCACCACAACCACTCTGAAAAGGCCCAACACATCATAATTAGATTAATTAACACATAACAAAGCTGAAACAGGGGAAACAGGGCTAATCTTACATAACGACCGACCGGGTCGTTACAATAGCAGTTCTAAATTTGGTTTTGAGGGTACAAAACCCCGTATTATATGTCATGTGTTTGGTATTGAGGTGACACACATGCTAGGTGACGGGCGTGTGGGTCTGGACCATAGGAATTGTTACTTGGTAAATTTATTAGAACCGTGAAGTTGAATAACCTGTTATTATCCGAATACTCTCCATGTGTTTTAGAAATTTAACTTCAAATCATGTTAGAAATCATGTTTAGATCATATGTTTGACAATGTAAGGACCCATATGGGTCGTGTACATGTTGAATTATTTGATAAATTGTTATTATGTACTCATTCACAATTTTACTTGCATATTACACCCCAGTATCAATTGTTCATTATTGATACATTATATCATTGCTATTTGGGTTGATTATCATGATTTCTGAGAGCCCGAGAGACTGGAGAGGTTGATTCCTGAGTGAGGCCGAGGGCCTGATTGTTAGGATATTTATGGGGTCGGGTTGCATGTCGCAGCATGTTTCATTGGTTTATGCCATGATTGGTTTGTTATAGAGCTTGGGTTAAAGGAGCCCCTCTGGAGTTTCTACACACCCCCAGTGAGCACAGGTACCTACTGAGTGCGAGTGTCGAGTGCTGAGCGAATTAGAGGAATGAGTGACTGTAAGGAATGAGTGATTGTGAGGCTGGAGTGAGTGGGAGGACTGGGTAATTGTTGCTCTGAAAGGATGTGACTTTTATTTCTGCTGCACTTCAGTTGTCATATATCACCGACTTGTAATTTCTTAGAGATATTATATTCTGATTCACTTGAACTTGATATGGATTAACTATTCTTGCCTAAATTTTCGAATTTGAAAACATGCCTACCTTCTTGTGTTGAAATTACTGTAATTGAACTATAACTGTGAACATCATCATTACTTTCAGTCTTTTATTTAGTCTTTTTACTTATTGAGTTAGTTGTACACATGCTACACCCTGCACTTCATGTGCAGATCCAGGTGTTTCCGGACACGGTGGGTATTGATTCCTTTGCATAGTTGATCCTTTGAAGATTTCAAGGTAGTTGCCCGATGTTTCGCAGACCTTGTATCTCCTTCCCTATGTTTCCGCTTTATGTATTTAGTTTCAGACTATTATTGAAAGTACTACCAGATTTTTGATGTTTAGACGCTTATGTACTCAGTGACACCCCAAATGTTTGGAATTTCTGTATTGGTCTTGAATTTCTATCCATTTTGATAGTTTTGTTGATTTAAACATGTGTTATTCTTATTGATCATTAAAAACATGGTATTTTGAAGTATCAGCTTGCCTAGTACCACATTAGGCGTCATCACGATAGGATAAGTTTTGGATCGTGACACAATTATCTTATTTATTTGTGATAGTTATTGCTCATTTTTTGACTGCTTTATCATGACTTGTTCTCTTTCATTACTTTTTTTCCATACTGCATTGAATTGATTGTCCTTATTTGACATTTTTTTTGCATGCTTTCTCTTGAGCTCTAGGTCTCTCAGAAACAATCTCTCTACCTCTCAAGGTAGAGGTAAGATCTACGTACACTCTACCTTCCCAGACCCCACTTTGTGGATTTCACTAGGTATGTTGTTGTTGTATATCAACTTATCAAATTCTTTAGCCGGTTTTATTATTCTATCTTTATTTTATACATTTCATTGAAAATTTGCCGTTGATATTCTTATTTAGGGCCTCTCTCTAAAATTTGACTTTAGGCGCCCAATCTTGTTGAGACGACCCTTCATATAATATATCTTTATATTTATATTTTCAGCACCAATCTCAATGATGGATCATGGTCATTGGTTGATCTACATCTTCCCACCTCACGATAGTGCATTATTTGTCGGTATTAATCTTAAGCAATAATTTAATTTAATAAGAAGATATAATGACTCAGTTTAAATTTGAATAGTCTAATCCAACTCTACATGTGATGATTTCGTATTGTAATGGTCAGTGTANCATGCTTGCATCTCTCCCCTTAGTGTAGACAACCATCTGCACTCTCCAAATAAATGTTGATGAGTTTCCAGTGCATCCTCTTCACACAAACAACACTTGTCGTTCTCACAGGGAATGTGCATCTTCAATAGTCTATCTTTAGTCTACAGTTTACCCTAAAAACCCAACCAAACAATACACCTGTCACGACCCAATTTCTATCTTAGGTCGCGATGACGTCCAACTTCAATGTTAGGCAAGCCAACACTAATCACCTAGTGTGTCCCATTTCTTTTACCAAAACCCTTTCCAACAAATACATGACTTAAATTGATAAGCATTCAACATCAACAAGTGATTAAGGCAAATTAGAGTGAAATGAAAAAAAGTAAGTACATTTTTAATAATTACAACCCAAAAGAATAATCTACCAATGTGTGTTCCAGGAACTAGTGTCACAAGTACGTGGGCATCTAGTAGAATGAACAAAAGAACAAATCTATCCTACTTACTAATTAGAATAGACAGTCAAATAAAGAAAGACTCCAACGCGCTGCTGAACGACATCGGAAAGGAGCAGCTCACCGTGGAGTCTCTGACCGAGTATCAAGAACGCACTCCGGTCGGGTAACTAAATGCCTCATAACCTGTACAATTAAGTACAAAAGCGTAGCATGAGTACATAAACATTATGTACTCCAGTGAGTATCCAGTCTAACCTCGAAGAAGTAGTGACGAGAGGTCGACTTGACACTTACTAGGGTCAAATAATATAATTAAGCATGGATATCAAGGCTAAGTAGCAGAAAATAACAGCAAATAACAAGCTTTTCCATAAATATAAATATACATGAATTCTTATTATTTCAGTTGACAATTTGTGTTCTAAGGCATTCTAAACAATTTAAATCACAGTAGTGCCAAGAAAATAGCATGTGCAAATTGTGTCGTTGACGTACGACCCTATCCAACATATTGATAATATGTGTACTGCCGGAGGGTCGAACTGCGCGAACCATAGATGCATCTATTACCCCGCTCATGAATCATACATGCGACGCGGTCAATATAATTAAGCACATGAATCAGGCAAATCAAGAATTTATCAAGAAAACAAGTACTCAAGAAAGGTCAACTTCTCTTTAATGGCCAAGAAGATATTATTCAATCTATTCGAATTTATTTACCAAATTTGATATGATCTAAGCAAGTTAATTTGACAATAAAGTTTCAAGTAT
>MDKH01129081.1:0-12804 GCA_005239495.1 Nicotiana undulata | reverse complement strand
GAAACGAGCCTTAATCTAAGCAATATGGTATAAAATGTGCCGAAATTCTCCGGCACATCAACCATCCAAAAAGAGAAAATGGAAGGCATAACAAATCAAGACAACTCAAGCTCCTCTACAGTTCCCAAAGAAATACGAAATCTTCCTGGACTTCAGCTAGTTGTGGACCTGTATGAAAATAGAGAGGACAAAATCAGTCTCAATCAAGAAGAAATAAGTTCTGCCAGTAATCAAAGAAGTGAGCAGGAGGCCCATCAACAAGAAGAAAGTATAAATGATCAAAAATCCCTCACCAACTTAGAGGATCAACAGAAGTGTCAAAGAATGGGAAGAAATGAAACAAGGAAACAGAGTAAGAAGGAAAGGAAAAGAACCAATCTCTCAGTTAGAAGGAATCAAAAAGACAACTCTCTCAATATTTCAAATGATTAGTGCTATATTCTTGAATATAAGGGGGTTAGATCTAAAAAATGTCATTCATAGGATTAAGAATCTCATCAACATCAACAAAACTCAATATGTGGCAATTTTTAACCATTCATCTCTAAGGAGAAATTGGATAGTTATAGAAAATTTCTGGGATTTCAGCACTGCTGCAGTAATGATATAGGCCAAATTTGGTGTTTCTGGAACTCTTATAGCAACACCACAATCACCTCCTCCAGTGAGCAACATATTACAATTCACTTTTAAAATGTATTCAACCAAAAAGGTATTTTCATTTCTGCTATTTATGCTAAATGTAACTCTAGAGAAAGAAAAGACTTATGGAAAGCTACGGAGTTAGATAGTAATGGTATTGACACCCCCTGGTGTGTGGGAGGGGACTTTTATATCATTATGGATCCTTCTGAGAAACTTGGGAGTAATACTCATAGAATATATAGAAGTTTGGATTTTCATTCATGTATTAACTCTTGCGGTCTCTCTGATATTGGGTTTAATGGATCTAATTACACTTGGTGCAATAACAGAAGACCAGGGAAGAGGATTTGGAAAAGATTAGATAGAATTTTTGTGAATGATCAATGGGATCAGTTGTTTCAAAGATCTTCTGTTAGGCACTTGGCTCGGACAGGCTCTGATCATAGACCACTCCTTATGAAAAATTTGTGCACCACCAGTAACTACATTTCTTACTTCAGGTTTCTTAATTGCTGGATTGATATAGAAGGTTTCTTTGAGGTAGTTAGGGAGTCCTGGAACTCTGAAGTGTCTGGGAATCCTATGTGGATTCTTCAGAGTAAACTTAAAGATCTTAGTAAAAGAATATCCCAATGGTCAAGGAATGAGGTTGGTGATATTAATGAAGCAGTGTCAAAGTGGGAAGAGAAAATGCAGGAGTTAGAAGACATTGATATTGTAGACAACACTGACATAAGTATAGAAGAGGTTAATAGAGACCATGCGCAATATGTCAGATGGATAAGTTTACAAGAGTCTATGCTCAGGAAAAAATATCAAGTAAAATGGTTTGAAGAAGGTGATAAGAATACCAAGTATTTTCACTATATCCTTAGAGATAAGAGAAGAAGGCAACAGGTAAATCGTATCAAAAATAACAATGTAAAGTGGATCAAGGGAGATGATAAGATTGCAAAAAGAGCTGTTAAATACTTTCAGAACCTCTTTAATCCCCCCCCCCTACAACTAACTCTGCTATTCTAGATTGTATTCTATTTTGTGTTACAGGTGAGGAAAACAGCATGTTAAGCGAGGTGCCAGATGAAGATGAAGTAAAGGAGGCAGTTTTCAATCTAAGTCATCATAGTACAGCAGGTCCAGATGGCTTTAATGGTACCTTCTTTCAAAGCTGCTAGAACATTATCCAAAAGGATGGCAATGCCTTTGTGTCAGAATTCTTCAAAGGAAAAGGTTTGACAAAATTCTTTTCTCACACATGTTTAGCACTAATTCCAAAAGTTGACAATCCCTCTACTTTCTCTGATTTTAGACCCATTAGCTTATTTAACTTTACCAACAAGATCATCTCCAAAATATTATCTCTTAGAGTTAACCATTTATTGCATAAAATAGTTTCTGTGAACCAAAGTGGCTTTGTCAAGGATAGACTCATATCGGAGAATGTCCTTTTAGCCCAAGAAATTAAGAATTGTGGGGGTAATGTTGTTATTAAATTAGATATGGCTAAAGCTTATGATAGAATGGATTGGGATTTCCTATATGCAGTGCTTAGAAAGTTTGGTTTTTCTGATAATTTGATTGATATAACTCACAAGCTCATTTCAAATGTTTGGTATTCTGTTATTATCAATGGAAAGAGACATGGTTTTTCTCATCATCTCAAGGGATTAAGTAGGGAGATCTTCTTTCTCCTACTCTTTTTATTATTGCAGCTGAAGTGCTAACAAGATCTTTAAACTCTTTACACAGAAATCCTATTTTTAATCCTTTTTCAATGCCTAATAATGTCCCAAATATCAATCACCTAGCTTATGCTGATGACATAATTATTTTTAGTAGTGGTACTTCAAAATCTATCAAAATGATTATGAAAGTGATTGATAATTATGAGAGAAGCTCAGGTGAGATGGTTAATAGGGATAAGAGCTATTTTTTAACTACCCCTAATACTTCTGCCACAAGAATTAACAGGATTAGAACATGCTCTGGCTTTATGGATAAGAGTTTTCTATTTACTTACCTTGATTGTCCTTTATACGTGGGTAGGAAGAAAGTTTATTATTATGATAGCATGATTAGTAAAATATTCAAAAGGCTTAATGGATGGCAAGGTAAAATGATTTCTTATGGGAGTAAGGTTACTCTTATTAAGAGTGTCCTCCAATCCATCCATGTATACACTATGTCAGCCATGTCTCCCCCCAAGGGAGTTTCTAAGCTTATTGAGAAACATTTTGCAAATTTTTTCTAGGGCTCCTCTGAGGATCAGAAAGATATCATTGGAGTTCTTGGAATCATCTTGCCCGTCCTTTTGAGGAAGGTGGCATTGGCATTAGGAAATTGGAAGATATCAGTAACATGTTAGCAATGAAAAGACGGTGGCAGATAAGATCCACATCATCAATTTGGGCTACTTTCATTAAGAATAAATATTGTGTTAGATCTCACTGTGTCTCAAAAAAGATTGCTCCAGATAATTCCCATGCATGGAGTCATTTTATTAAAATGAGAGATATTACAGAAAATCACATTGTTTGGCAGGTAAATTCAGGATCTAGCAATTTTTGGTGGGATAACTGGTCCCTTCAGGGCCCCTTGGCAAGATATCTCCCCGAAAATCCAAAAAACAACAAACTCCTGGTGAAGGAGTTTATCTCTGAAGATCAATGGAATACAGACAAACTGAAAGAGCTCCTACCAGATCATCTGGTGAACCATATCCAAACAATTCCAATTGGTTTTCAGAATAGGGAAGATAAAAAATTTTGGGCTCTATCGGAAAAAGGTAAGTTTACAAACAAAAGTGCTTGGAATCTGGTAAGACAGTCTAACCCAAATATTAACTTTATGGACAAGATCTGGAATTCGGCAATACCTTTTAAAATGTCCTTTTTAATGTGGAGACTATGGCATAGTAAGCTTCCCTTTGATGATGTTATTATAAAATTTGGAAGGCAAATGGTTTCCAGGTGTAACTGTTGTGCTAATCCTAAATCAAATAATATTTCTCATGTATTTGTGGATAGGCAAAGTGCTAGTTACATTTGGAATCTGTTTGGAAATGCTCTTGGCATCCGCCACCATTCCTACACTATAAGATACATTATCAATCAATGGTGGACCTCTAAATATTCCAATGAAGTGCATAGTCTTGTTTTAAACATAACCCCAATTATTATATGTTGGTTTCTTTGGAAAGAATTTTGTGCTTGCAGGTATGGAGAACAAAAAAAGTTCAATACATATAGACTTCAGCAGCAGGTTACTTGGACCATAGAGACAGTGATCAACAAAGCTTATCTGAATTGTGGCCTGAAACTTCCTTGGAATTCCTTTTGTGATACTCTCACTAGACTTCGCCCTGGAAACAAAAGTGTAGTGGTTCAATGGCTCAAGCCTGAAATGAGTTGGGTAAAACTTAACACTGATGGGAGCATTACTCAGAGGGATGGAACGGTTGGTCTTGGGGGAGTGATTAGAGATGAAGAAGGCAGCATTATTTTTTCTTTTTCTAGTCCTGCCACAGCCCAGAACCATAATATAGCTGAAGCACAAGCTGCCTTATATGGTATTGACTGGTGTACGCAGAATGGCTACAATAAGGTGATCTTGGAATTGGACTCTCTCTATATTACTCAGCTACTACAAAAGGAAAGCAATACGAGTTACAACCTCAACCTTATAGTGGATAAAATCAAAGACAAAATGAGAAGCCTAACTGTTCAAATTGCTCACTATTATCGGGAAGCCAACCAATTGGCGGACACACTGGCTAAAGAAGCACTGGAATCGCAATATGTAACCGTGTACCGGTCTGTCCAGCAGCTCTCCAGAAAAGCAAAAGCCATATACTTTCTTGACAAACAACAAATGCCCAGTATAAGGAACAAATACGATAAGGCGAATTTCTTTGTTAGTTAGAAGTTTTTTGATGTTCTTGTTATTGAGGAGGCGAGTTTTAACGCCGATTCCTCGGGTTTTTTGGAAGGGTTCCCTCTACCCTTGTGTTGTATATTCAAACTATTATTTTGCTTAATACAACACCCTGACAAGCTGGGAAAATTTATAAATAAAAAAATTAATATAATTTATGTATTCAAATGTATATATGTACTCAAATGTGTCTGCAATGTGTATTCATATATTTTTACACTATAGATGACCTGTTATACTTCATGTATTCAATGTATTTTTATGTATTTAACTGTATTCAATGTAATTATATAATTTCTCTGAAGATTGCTATATTTTTGGGGTGTTTTTCGGTTGAGAATCTTTTTCATAACTGGAAATACAATTTTTTTTTTGTGCTATAATTGAGTTTGTTGAGTTATATTAGGAGGCTATTATGTTAATCGATTCACTTTCTGTTTAAAAACAGCTGAATGGACCATGAAATGCGCTATTTACGTTATTGTATTCACAAATACATATCGTGAATACAGTCGAATACAATAATCTGTCTAGCTGTAATCCCCTATTTTACGCCGAGAAATGCTATTGTATTCATGAATACAGTAGCTTAAATACATCGAATACACTCTAAAAAAACTTGAAAACATAGTTGTAGGAAGTAATATAGTAAATGATAGCTACAACTAGCTAATAACCACTAAACAATAGTGATTTGTGAAAATTTCTCTAAAATTAACCCAAAATCATTTAACTCGCTTAACCCGTAATTTTCTTAAGGGTTTCGGCTAGAAAATTCTTTAAAATAGGTTGTTTTGTGCTAGCCCAAGTTAACCCATAAAAATGCCCAAATGGATTCATGATGACGCCCAACCTTGATCCATGAACCCATGTTCTAAAAAATATTTTCTAATTTTCTTATATTTGGTGAAGCACATTATCTCAACAGAAAAAGTAACAAATAAAATTTATATCAATAAAAAAAATGGATGGTACTGAGTTATTTTTTATGTATCACAATATAATAAAAGAAAATACTCGTTTTATTGAAACGAAAAAATACTTTTTCTACAAAAGGAAAAGAAAATATTCTTTTTGTTGAAGCAAAAAAAAAATTACAACAAAAAAAGAAAGTACTTATTTTATTGAAATGAAATATAATTCTTTTTCTACCTCATAAAAAGTAAATATTCATTTTGTTGAAATGAAAAAGGAAATACTCTATCTACAACATTAAATAATGTACTCTAAATAATATTTCTTAGGGTGGGGTGGGTAGGAGTTCCAATTTTACTATTTTTTTATTATACTGATCTTTGTTAGTATTATAAGATGAAGAAGTATCGAATAAAATTTTACATACAAATTGAGGAAAGAAATTATTTTGCATGAATTGACATTTATTCCAAAACATAAGATAATTTTTATATATACTTGTTTAAAAATTAAGAATATTGTAAAAAAATTGGTCAATTTAGGCGGGTTGGATTACAACTCATTGTTTAGCACATCTTGATCCAGTTCATCTTAATTCAAATAAACTTTGAGCAGAGTTGAATAATGATCTATTTAACACATCTTGACACGTCTAAATACAACTCAAACAGCCCATTTGCCACCCCTCGCAAAAACCAATCTGTTGTTAACTCAATTAAGTTGAATGGAGTGAATGACTAGTTAAGGCATTGACTTTCGAAAAAAAAAAGTTATGTACGTATTATGAGGTGAGAATTGAATCAGGACCTCTGTCAGCTATAGTACCATCAAATATTTGCTCTCACATTAAAATAAAAATGCTACTCAAGCAAAGGGCTCGCCAACAAATAGCATGATAATATTTTTCCACAAAATCACTAGTTTCAGAATGTAGTTCTTTTGCAATTAACATAACATTATACGAAACCGTATTACATGAACTATATCCGCAATAATTCAGAAAAAATTGGAGCCTACTGCAATAAAAAGTCAAATTTACTTAACAAAACATATATCATATACTATATTATAAGTATGAATATCAAATATTGAATGTGAAAGATTAAAATGACCTTATAATATTATTGGACTTTTATGCCCTTAAAAATTATATTAATAATATCCTCAATATTAATAAAATATGAAGCTACAAAAGTTAGTTTATAACGTTAATTTTGACATGAGATTGTCAAAGAATGTATCAAGGTACATGTATATCAATTCTTCACTTTACGAATTTTTGAGTTCCCGTGCGTATAACAATTCTTTTTGAGCTAACATTTACATTTCTTATATTATCCTCTCATTTTATTTTTTGTAGCTTAAATATTCAGATTATTATGATTTTAAGTGCAATCTTATAATTACAATTCAAAGAATTTTACCATCTATGTACAAACTGATATAAGTTTTGTAATTTATACTAATTATATGAGATAAACGCGCAATACGCGTGCCCAGAGACTAATTGATATAAAAATATCAAAATTAGGCTTTGTTGGAATGCAACTTTTTTCTTTTTTAATTATACATACGGTAACGAAGGGACCTATGGATGGCATTACAATATTAAAAAATCAAACTCTCATCAAACTAAAAGTAAAAATTCAAGCAACCAACTTTCAAATACTAATATTATCCAAAATAAAGATTATGAAACTAAGATTTAATTAAGATTGTTGGAAATCTAACCCTCATCAACAAAGTAAAAATTTAGGAACAACCAACTGGACTACTAAGATTTCTTGGAACGGAGATCGCCAAAATAAGATTTAGGGTTACTCTCAAAAGAAATCCTTGATATCCTTGCATTTTTCTTGTAAGGAGCTTTCATCGTCTTCCCATTTCCTTTACAACACCAATAGAACAACAAAATGAGCACAAAACCAATAGAAATATTAGTAAAAGATAGTGGGGATTTTTGCATCAAATTATTCAACTTCTCCTTTGTAGTGGACATCACTGGATGCTGATGAATTCTTTCCTATAACCATTCAAATGATGTCTTTACAAAATTTGCAAGAATTGGTGTTGATTTTTTGACAATCTCCTTTGCATTTTCCAATCATATTTTGTGGTTTTATCTCCTTCAACTTCTCCATTGTAGCTTTTGTTATACTTTCTACGTTCAATTTGTCCATTGGTGCGTTATCTGCTGATTGCTTGGCCATTTCCAATCCTCCTTCATTTTTCCATAACGGGGCAATTTTTGCAAAAAAAAAGTTTCAATCCTCCCCCATTTTTGCCCCCAAAATGGAGGAGGAATAGTGTTCCCTCAAATATGGGGTATACTATTCATCTCCCCATTATTATTCTTGCATATTTTATTATTATTTTATTATTTAACTCTTTTAATTTATCTTTTTATATATACATAATTATGTTTATGTAATACCTTTATAAATTAATTTTACATCTTAACTTTGGCATATAATTTTGATAAATTAATTTTTGTGTATTTATTTTTTTTATGTAAAATTGTAAGTTAATTTTATTATAAAGTATAATTGTACAAAAATATATAATCATCTCAAAAAATGAATGGTGTAAATATAAAATATTAGATGTTGCTAAAATTGAAAGGTGCGAATATATAATATTAGATGTTGCTAAAATTAAAAAGTGAAAATTGAAAATACATTAAATGAAAACACATTAAAATTGAAAATACATGAAAATTGAAAATACTTTAAATTAAAATACACAAAAATTGAAACTACGGTAAATAGTATAATAACTTAGTAGGGAGGTATGCCGTTTCCAGATACACCAAAATCATTATAGTATTGAGTGAATGGGGCCGAGGATTGTTGTGGTTGTGAGTGTGGATATTGTTGACTTCTTTTATACATTATTCGTTGTTGTTCTTGTCGGATAAATTCATGACGAGTCGGGCCGACAATAGAACCCACATCCATCATTAAAACTTTATGTAGTATTTCGAATGAATTTATCGTTATGTAATATGTATTTAATTAATCATGTATCAGAATAATTTCACTTTTATTTGAATTATTAGTTAATCTATAATAATTGTTTACAAATTATATTATTTAAAAAATGTATGGAATTGTTTTAGTGGAAATTACAAATTAATAAAAATAAAAGATGGAATTTGTTTAATGGAATTTTAAAAAATAAAAATTGAAATAAAAGATAATAATATAATATAGAAGAGAGAGAAGAATATAAAAAAATATTCTCCTTTGGAGGAAGAAATAGTTGAAGTAAATTGTGCTCAAAATAAGAAAATCTCATTTTAAGGACCAAAATGAAGGTAAAGGTCGGAGATGGCATTAGTTGTGTCCCCATGTATTTGGCTGGTTTTTATAAAATGAGAGATACTAGTAATAAGGTCCATGGTTTTGTTAAAGACAAGAGATCCCACTTAAGATCCCCACCAAAACACCTTTTGTCTTTTTTGCGAATTATACTGAAATAGCCGCCCCTTTAAAATTAAAATGTACTCTGGCCGTACTATTTTATCTGGTACTTTAGCTTTTTTCTTTGTTCACTTTTCCTTCTTTTATTAGAGAAGACTTTCACTGGTCTAGCCGAAAGATTTAAAAACGCAATTATTTAGCTAATTAAAGCTGGTGGGGGTAGGAATGCAATTGATTCAATCCCAATCTTTTCTATTTTTCTCCCTTGGAATATAGGATCTAGCAATATATGACATTGAATAATATTTGTCATTAGATTTTCAAATTTAAAAATATGATGACCTAAAAGGTTATCTTACGTTTTAAAACTCAACTTTGTGCTTGTTAGCCTTAAAAGTCTTATTTTTATTCTCTTCAATTTACGTGCTCAGTCCGGGCGTATTTCCGGAAAGTTTTTATGTGAAAGAATTGAAGAAATAATAATTTTCGGCCTTTAAAAGTGATTTTAGTTGACTTCGGTCAATGTTTTGAGTAAATGGACCCAGACCGTGTTTCGACGGTCCCGGTGGGTCCGTAGTAAATATAGGACCTGGGCGTATGCCCGGAATCGAATTCTTAGGTCCCTTGCTCGAGATATAAATTTTTGACTAAAATTGAAAGACTGAAAAATTATGATTTTTAAGAATTTGCTTAATGTTTGATCTTGTTGGTATCGGGCCCGTATTTTAGTTCCGCGATCCGGTACAGGTCCGTTATATTTATACCATATCTGTGAAATTTGGTGAGAAAAGAAACTTATTTGACGTGATTCGGACATTCGGCTGAGAAACGAGTAATTTTAAGGTGTTCTTGAGAAATTCATATGTTTTGATGCTAAATTCGTAGTTCTAGGCGTTATTTTGGCGGTTTGATCGCACGAGCAAGTCCGTAAGATATTTTTAGACGTGTGTGCATATTTGGTTTGGAGCCCCGAGGGCTCGGGTGAGTTTCGGATAAGCTACGGAGTGAAATGAACTTAGAAAAATTTGTTGGTGTGCTTCAGGTCTGTAGGTCTCGCAATTGCGAGGTTTGGCTCGCAAATGCGAGCCTCGCATTTTCGAAGAAGCTTCGCATTTGCAAGCATCGGCTGGGCTGGGTAGTCTCACATTTGCGAGAAAAAGGGTCGCAGTTACGGAAGACCATGTTCGCATTTGCGACGAAATGATCGCATTTGCGATAGCTGCAGAAATGCAAAGGATTTGCATTTGCGATGTTTTTTCTCGCATTTGCAAGCTTCGCAATTGCGAAGCTCTGGTCGCTAATGCGACATCTGCAGCTGATAGGTTTTGACTTAGAAAGAATTTTTCTCATTTTTCAAAATTTCCCAAATACAAGAAACCCTCTAGGCGATTTTTCAAAGGCAATTTTCCCCCCAAATCATTGGTAAGTGATTATTAACTCATTTCTTTCAATCTTTCACTTCATTTTACAAGATTTCAACCTAAAATCTAAGGTTTTCATGGTGGGATTGGAGATTTTTGGGTAGAAACTAGGTATTTCGAAATTTGGGGATTTAGACCTCAAAGGTCGAATTTCAAAACTAATTATATATGGGGTCTTCGGGGTGAATGGGTAATCGGATTTTGGTCCGAATTTTGGATTCTAGCCAAGCGGGCTCGGGGATTTTGACTTTTTGGGGAAAAGTTTGGGAAACCTATAATTATGTATTGAAACCGATTGCTTTAGCAATAGTTAATGTTAGTAAGTTAATTATGACTAGATACGGGTGGATTGGAGGTGGAATCTAGAGGAAAAGCGGTGGTTGAGCTTTGATATGGCATTTAGAGCGAGGTAAGTGTCGTGTCTAACTTTGGCTTGCGGATTTGATATTATTTGCTTATTTGCTATGTGTTTGGTTATTGAGTAAAATGTATAGGTGAGGTGACGAGCACCTATGTGTTGTTGTCGAGTCATAGCATGCGAGTGAGCCCTATTTTTAGCAATTGTTGTAGTCTTTAATCGTATTGTTCATGCTTAGCGTAGTCAATTATGATGTTGGGCAACTTCTATATGATTTTACTAAGATTTGGTAATTGTTGAATATTGGCTCAAGGTTGAGATTGATTTTGTTGTATTAAGTATTGATGAAATACTGATTTCTTTGATATTTCTATCTATCCGTTATTATTGACCTTTGATTGGTGAGGAAGAGTGTAAAGATGAAGGGTGATGCCGCGTCATTGCATTATTTCATATGGTGAGGAAGAGTGTAAAATCACGAAGAGTGCAAAGCACGAAGGGTGATGTCATGCCATTGCATTATTTTAATTCGATGTTTTTGTTGATATTCTTATGATTTAAAAGCTTGAACAAGTTCGTATGATATTTTGGGAGTCGTGTGTGTTTTTAGTTTTGAGCCCCGAGGGCTCGGGTGAGTTTCGGGTACCTAACGGGGTGAGAAAACTTAGGAAAATCTGGTTTTTTGTTAGTTTTCTTGTGTCAGGCCTTTTTTTCAGTGCGATCGCATATGCATATCCGCGATCGCACAACATTAGGTTGGTAGGGGCAAAGTTTACTTTGTGCGATCGCATTGAGTTATCCGCGATCGCATGGCTTCGTGCCTGGGGGATAGTCTGTTACACTAAGCGATCGCATAGCATACTCCGCGATTGCATAGTGTATTAAGTGGGTAAGGGCAGCTGGAGGAAAATACTCAGTGCGATCGCATACATAGACCCGCGATCGCAGAGCTTGTCAGTCACTCCTCTATGCGATCGCATTCCTATCTCCGCGATCGCATATGCTAATTTGCCCAGTTATTTTATTAACTCCAAAACAGACTTCATTACGGGAATTCTTCAAAATTCAGCCCTCTCCTCCATCCCCAACCTCCATTAGCGAGCCTTGAGTCCATTTTCCTCCATTGCTACTCGGGTAAGCTTCGTAACCTCGTTTTCTTCCCTTATCCATCACTAATCACTAGAAACCTAGGCTTAAACTCATGAAATCAATTAGAAAATTGGGGCTTTTGGGTAGAACCTAGGTTTTGGGATTTTTGGGTGATTCAACCCCAATTTGGGGTCAAATCTTAAAACAAATTGTATATTCTAAATCGTGGGGAGATGGGTGATCGGGTTTTGGTCCGAACCTCGAGTTTCGACCACGTGGGCCCGGGGTCAAATTTTGGAATTTTAGGAAGAATGATTAGAAATGGGTAATTAGGCTATGGGTTTGAGTTATTGAGTCATTATTGATATACTTGAGTTGAATATGTCTAGATAATATCGTTTCGGAGCCGGATTATAAAGGAAAGGCGGTGTTAGAGGGTTGATCGCTCTATTTTGGACCCGAGGTAAGTGACTTGCCTAACTTCGGTGAGGGAATAGGTATTGTTTGCTACGTGTTTACTTGTTAATCATGTTCGTTGCATAGGTAGAGTGACGAGTACCTATGTGATGAGAGTCTAGCATGACCGTGAGTCTAACATGATAGTAATCGTAGCTTTTCTTCCATGTCTTTTATATTATGAAATTGCCATTATTTGTAATAGTATGTTGTTGGTTGTGGTGAAAGAATGAGACGTAAATTGTTGTTGAGGATGAATATTTGTTGTCAAAGATACTCTGTTGAGATTGGTATAGCTGAGACCCTTGCCGGGCAATTGTGTGTTTAATATTGATATGTACCCCCTCGTTGAGCATTATTGTCTTGCATTTCTATTATATTGAAATTTCCTTGCCATTGATATTTATACTGTTCTGGTAAGGAAGATGGGTGATGTTATTGTTATGCACGAGGGGACATGCCGTGCCGAGTGTTGAAATTGTTATATATGCACGAGGGGACGTGTCGTGCCGATTGATATTTATTATATACACACGAGGGGGCATTCCGTGTTGTGATATTGCGA
>ML257201.1:26265-54793 GCA_005239495.1 Nicotiana undulata | reverse complement strand
ATAATAATAATAATAATAATAATAATAATAATAATAATAATAATAATAATAATAATAAACATTTATGTGTAGTCTGCTCGCTTATGGATTAATCATTTTGAATTATGTATTTTGGACTCACTTTGAATATAGACGGGAGTTTTATCATTTCAGAATTAATCAGGTTGCATTGACTTTTCCTTTGCAGTTGTGGGCGGAGAAAAGACACATGTATTCTGGATCATCTGTAATGTAGTCTGCTTTGGGATGTAATGGACTCATCTATTATATTCTATAGACTGGAATGTGGCTTGCTGAGTATAGGAATTTTATTTTGAGTCACAACGGTTAGCAAACAATATTGCACGCAATATAGATTGAATTAGGCCGATAAATCGCCCGATAACCGCCCGATAAGAGCTAAACCGATACCAATCCGCCCGATATCTTATCGGGTGGCTAGCGGATTAGTACATTTAAAAGCCGATAACCGATAAGCCAAACCGTTAAGAGTAAATAACCGCCCAATCCGCTCGATAAGCATTCCTAGCGATCGCATAGAACAAAACACCAGACACCAGCAAAGCCTATTTACACCAGATTTTTCGAACTATTTTGCACCCCGACGCCTACCCGAAACTCACCCGAGCCCTCGGGGCTCAAAACTAATTACACACACAACCTCAAAAACATCCTATGGACTTATTCAATTAATTAAACCACCAAAATAACATCAAAAACGGTGAATTAAACTCCAAAATCCATAGAACTTTCTCAAACTTCATAAACTATCAACTTTTCCCTTTTTGATCCGAAACACGTCAAACCAAGTCCGTTTCTTACCAAATTTTACAGGTAACTCATAATATATATTTTGAACCTGTTCCGTGCTCCGGAACCATACTACGGGCCCGGTAACACAGATTTCACATAAAACTTCATTTTCAAAAGTCTTAATTATTTTCAGAAAACAATTTTCTTTAAAAATTCATTTCTCGGACTTGGGACCTCGGAATTCAATTCGGGGCATACGCCCAAGTCCCATATTTTCCTACGGACCCTCCGGGACCATCAAATCACGGGTCTGGGTCCGTTTACCAAAAGTGTTGACAAAAGTCAACTTCAATCAATTAATTACCATAAATTCAACTTTTTTTATCAAGTTTCCATATAAAGGCTTCCCGGCTACACGTCCGGGATGCGCACGCACATCGATGTGAGATTAACGAAGGCTTTCGGGACCTCGAAATACAGTTTTTGCTAGGATGACCTTTTGGGTCATCACAAGAGTTGTAATTAGAGTGAATGTCTATCTTTTAGAGATTTTGTTACTTTGTGACTAAGTCATTTTTTTCTTATAAATAGAGAGGTCTTACCCCATTGTAAATCAGTAAATCATCCGAAAATTCAATAAGAATTACCTCTCTCTTTTTCTTGCAATATTATTCTTTTCCTTGTTGTTTTATTTCAGTTTTGAAGATGAAGCGTAATATTTCCTTTTTTAAATAACTTTTTTTCATTTGCAGGGAGAAGAGGAAGGAAAGGGAACGAGGACAGTCATGAGAATTGATATAATGTCTTTTTGAAGATTCCCGTACTAGACTATAAGTCTAGTTGGTTTGAAGTGTAAGATTAATTTCAAAGAGTGTAACTTATATACCTAAAGATATTTGCACACCAACACATGACTCAAAGATATCTGTATATATGAGGTAACCTCCATAAAAAGAGAGATTCATGAACTTGAAAAATAAGAGCGGGCACCTGCTAGCAAGTAAAATGATATGATAATCTAAGAATTTCTTAAACTATAAAAATGTATCATTCTTATTAAAACAAATTTAAAAGATATGCATGTCACATCACATATAATGAGACATATAGAGTACTACTTATGTTATCATTCAGCATAAAAGCTAGGAGATGTAAGTGCCCCACAAAAACAGGAATATTTAGAAAGCTATAGACTGTAAGCAACTCAAGAAGCGGAGAAACTAGCTAGGGATATCAATTGATTATGACTCAGTGTTTTTCCACAAGAACCTATGAGATTGGCTTTATTAAAGGTTCGCTTGGTCGAATACTCGAGTTTTAGGTCTATTTTTAGAAGACTTTGGTTGCATTGCCATCGGGGACCTTTTTTTTAAGTGATGTCGTATTTATATAAATACAAAATTATAAGTACTATTATTTAATATTATTTTCCAACAAGTTGAAAGTATTGACATGATGGTTTAGTTGAATATTAGGTGTAAGTTTGATATTCTTTAGTTTTAAATTTTTAACAAAAATGCTGGCTTTAAGGTATTAAAAAAAAAGAAGAATATAAGAATGTCTAAGTCTACGACCTTTATAAGCCCAAATATGAGCTTAACCATTAGACCAATAAGTACTCTTTGCCAAAAAGCGGCATCATATTATGTATTGCTTCATTTTTACAGAATATTAGTATAAGCATTTAATAATATTTTCCTGTAAAATGGTGTCGGATGACATCGCTTCAATTCATGTGTGTCCGCCCTTGATTGTCATATATATATATATATATATATATATATATTCTTTTACGTTTCACTATCCATAAAATAGAAATACATGTAGTATTATTGTGTACTATCAGACTTGATAGGACCCTTATTGCACGTGAAGATCATAAGAAAAGGGAGATGTTTTTCTTTGTACCTCAGTTCAAGTGAACCAGCTAAGAATCAAGATTATCATTCATAGAAATCTTATTTTGTTGGTAATCTGCATTCGAAATCAGAAAAACAAACAAACGTTAGTTTACAAAATATAAATAATTCCGAGCCCACAAATTGCTTGTGTGTCCTTAAGAAATTTAATTCCCTCACTATTGCCCAAGGTTTTCTGATTAATTCCTCCCCGGATAAAACGGAATAACTATTCTGTGATAGCGGCATTTCAAATCACAGAACTTCAGTGAACTCAACAAACGGAGCAAATCACACTTGACACTAGGGGTGTTCATGGTCCGGTTTGGATCGGTTTTTCCCTTAAAAGAAATCAAACCAAGTAAGTCGGTTTTTCAAATATTAGAACCAAACCAAACCAATTAAGTCGATTTTTTCTCGATTCGGTTTATGTCGAGTTTTGTCGGTTATTTGTTGTGTTTTTCTTAAATATAAGACATACACTACCAAACACATATTCCGGCGCCCACATTTTCAACGTAACACTATCAAATCAATTGGACTTTAGAAATCTATTATTTACCAAGATATAATTGATGATAATTGAATCAAATAATGATGAATAATTTAAGGACTCAATTAAAAATATATTATATTTAACACGAAATGGATTCTTACACTTCACAAAAGAAAACTACCGATCAAACTAGAATGTAAACGTAAAGAACTATACTAAAAGTGCAAACTATTAACATTTACCTTAAAATATTTGAAACTTTGTATAAAAAATAGTTGTAATAATAAATTTGAAATAGCTACTCCTATAGTCGGCTTGGTTCGGTTTTTTTCCGGTCTTTTTCTGATTAAACTAAAACCAAACCAAATTTGACCGAATTTTAAAATTCAAAACCAAAATCAAACCAAACAAAAAAGTATTGGTTTTTTTGGTCGGTTTGGTTTGGTTTTCGATTTGGTTCGGTTTTTCGGATTTTTATGAACACCCCTACTTGGAACTTATATTTATTTGGAAACTAATGCAACAATGTAGAAAAGAGGGGAGGAATTTTCAGATTTTTCATTGATGGAAAATGAGGCTAAGCCTCTCTTTTTATAGACAATGAAAGGGTGAGATGAAGAGGTGCAATCCAAGAGGTGCCTCTTGCATGAGATGAAGATGTGCAATCCAAGAGGTGCCTCTTCCATGAGATGAAGATGTGCAATCCAAGAGGTGCCTCTTCCATTTCCCATTCACACCCCTTAATAAAAATGCAACCATCCCCCACATGAATGGGGAATGACATATGTGTAAAAGCATGCATGAAAATACTGTGTGATTCGCAAGTAAGGATTAATCGCATCTGGATAAATAGGTTTCCCTTTGAACTTTCCGTAGTGAACTTATGTCGGATATACTCAATCAATCAGTAGATTTGTTATCCTTGAACCGTCGAACTTTGGTGTATACCTAGACAACCATAAGTCACACAATCAACCCTTAACCGTCTTTGGTTCTCATTGTTGTGTTCGTTTCAGCCATGAATACCAGCTGGTTAATAAGTGCGTAGAGAACTGACCTTACAGAATTCTCCTTGAAGCGGCTTACACTTCACACTTACATAGGTGACTCCTAAACGTTATATCCCGTAGATACACTATTTGATATACCTCGTATCAAACTTAGTAACCATTAAAAAGCCTTAACACTTTATCATTGGTACTGAACATTGTCTTATCACGAGAATGGACCAATTTTTTTTTTATTTGACAATGTTGAACCGTCATTAATGACTTTGTTTGATATCCTTGAACCTAGATCTTGGGATCTACAGTCTTCTAGGTAGAGTTACCGCCACAGTGACTTGTCCTCGCCCATAGTCCCGTTCCCTTTGATGACTTCTCAACCGCCTCTCTAGGTAGGCTTTTTGTAACGAATCCGATACATTATCTTTTGACTTTACATAGTCAATTGTGATAATTCCAATAGAGAGTAGTTGTCTAATGGTATTATTCCTTCGTCGAATGTGGAGAGATTTTGCGTTATACATAACGCTCGCAGCCCTTCCTATTGTTGCTTGACTGTCGCAATGTATGCATACACGTGCCACATGTTTGGGCCAAAATGGAGTGTCTTCTAAGAAATTCCGGAGCCATTCATCTTCTTCACCGGCCTTATCTAAAGCTATAAAATTAGCCTCCATTATAGAGCGGGCAATACCCGTTTATTTGGATAATTTCCAAGACACTGCTCCTCCACCGTCTGTGAAAATATATCCACCTATGGATTTAAAACAATCAACCGGTATTCTAACTTGCATCATTGTATTTCTCCATTACTGCAGGATACTTATTTTGGTGCAAAGCATAATTTTGAGTATATTCAAATATCTCAACACTCGTTTCATTGTCATGACAGTTCAATCCGAACTTCCTTATGTCGTAGACTAATACGTCTCGACTTTCTATTGCATATCAGATTATTTACTACATTTAATGTAGAAATAGTATATTACAACAACAACTAGAATGATTGACATCAGTTGTGGCCACAACCTTTTAATATATAACACATTTCGCAATCATTGCGCCATTTTCAAGCATTTGTATGCTATTTAATCATACATCTATATGATATGCAAATTATATCACCTTCATTCATGAAACAAATCCAACTTGGAATGGATTTTGGTCATGTTCATCGGTTGGTTAACTTCATTATAGACTAACGTATTAATACATTTGTTCATGAACGATCATGTTCATACAAAATATGTAAACGCACTTTTCATGAAAAGTTACAACCTTCCAGGTGACACCCTTTCATAAAAGAGCTAAACATTATAAATGTTCAAGAAATAGCAAAACATTTATGGAAAATCACGTAAACAACTTTCGAATTTGTAATTTCATCACTAGTCATCACTAAGACTGAACAAGTAACGAATTTACCGACTATCATATCAATATCCACTAAGGATTGTGAGGTTCAAAAATTATATTAGTTAGACATTACGTCTAACATTCACATGTGTCATGCATAAGCTAAACGCCCCCACATTCCACACATTTTATGTGCCTTTTCTTCTATTCATTAATCTTTAAAACCATTTGATACCATTGTGTAATCAAATTTCATATATCATTGTTTGAGTGCTTATTTTAGTCCAAAAAGAGACTTAACACGTCTGTACATCTTCTTTTCTTTTTCAGGAACCGCAAACCCTTCAGGTTATTCCATATAAATTCTTACTCCAAATCTCCATTTAAGAAGGCTATCTTTACTTCCATCTGATGGATTTCAAGGCCATACACATCGGCCAACGCTATTAACATCCGAATAGATGTAATCTCCGTTACCGGCGAGTGTATATATATATATATCAAAATAATCAAAACCTTCTCGTTGTCTAAACCTTTTGACAACTAATCTTGTCTTATATTTGTCAATAGTACCATCTAACTTTCATTTTCCTTTTGAAAATCCACTTAGACTCCATAGGTTTATTTACTCGAGGAAGATCAACCATTTTTCCAAGTATGATTACTTAATATGGATTATATCTCACTATTGACTGACTCCTTCCAATATTGTGCTTCCGAGGAAGACAATGTTTCTTAAACGTCTGAGGCTCATTTTCCAACAAGAATGTCAGAAAATCCGGTCCAAAGAAAGTAGTTATCCTTTGACGTTTACTACGTCTTGGATTTTTCTAATTCAACGTACTTTCCTTTGCTTCTTCCTGAGTTCGCTTAGATATTTCACTAGACGACTCACATTCTTTTTTATACGGATAAGAACTCTCAATGAATTTAACATTATCTGATTCGATTACCGTATTAATATGAATGTCGGGATTTTTTGATTTATGAATCAGAAACGATATGCCTTACTATTTGTTGCATATCTTAAAAACGGAATCAACAGTTTTCGATCCGATTTTTATCCTTTTGGGTTTAAGAATTTGCACTATACCAAAATACCCCTCTCCCACACTTAGAAATATTTCAAGTTGGAATTTTTTCCTTTTCATTTTTCATATGGAACGGATTGTGTCTTGCAATAGGGAACGCGAATGAGTATTCAATCAGTTGTAAGCGTAGCCTCCCTCCCACAAGTTTTTGGTAAACCAAAACTAGGCATTCATCGTCTCTTTTGACATTCTATTCTCTCTTTTCGCAATTCTATTAGATTGCAGTGACTAAGGGCTGTCGTTTGGTAAATAACATCATATTCCAAGAAGGAGATTCACATTCACCGCCCCTATTATTTTGTAGATCCAACCACATGAACTGTTATTTGTATCACGACAGAGCCAGAATAAATGGTGAAGTTTTTAATCTTCAAACGAATCTGACACAATCAGAATTAATAAACGATGAAGTTTTTAATCTTCTAACCGAGTAATATCTGATACCCGATCTAATAAACGGTGAAGTTCTTAATCTTCAAACCGAGTAATATGTGACACAATCAAATTTAATAAACGGTGAAGTTTTTAATCTTCAAACTGAATAACAAATTTGAGTAGAAAATCACTAAGATTTTAATCTCCAAAACGAGTATAAAGTCACTTAGACTTTAATTTCCGACAAATGAGTAGAAAGTCACGAAGACTTTAATCTCAATAAACGAGTAAAATATCACGCAGATTTTGATCTCGATGCAGGAGTAGAAAATCACAAAGGTTTTATTCTCCATAACGGATGTAGAAAATCACGAGAATTTTAATTCCCTATCCAAATGGTTTTCCAACTAAACCATTATAGCACTTTAACCAGTGTGATCTCTTTCTCTAATCAAACACATATATGTTCAACTTTACATATATTATTTCATGATCTCAAGATACTTCAAGTGTATTACTGTAAGCCTAATTTTTGCTTACAACCTTGAAAAATAACCATACACAAATATTTATGCATGTTACCAAATTAAATGCTTATTCATTTGGTCAAGGAATAATATAATTAACCTTTAATAACACATTATTCAAAATCATGCAAGCAATTTATAATATGAGATCATCACATTATACATATCTATCCTAATATTTGTGAAAATAAATTTCACTAAAAAACTAGGTAAATGATAGAAATTTAGTAACTAATAGGTAAGGTTAAGAAAGTAGAACCTGATTTTGGCCACTTTCTTCTTGCTTCTTTGACCCATGTCAAAATCATAGTCGTTTTTGGTTTTAGGCACAACCTTTTCTTTTGCACCCTTTCAGGTTTAATTATGTTTTTCCCCAACAGAATTATTGGCGTTTCTGATTCATTGGATAACTACCAACCATCACTATGATCTCCAATATCCATACCCCAATTTTGAAAACTCCAATAGACAACATGTTCAGATATATGTTGGAGAAACACTACTAAAAATCCGGGAAAAAGCGACTGCGAAAAGCGATCAACTTTGGTCGCTAAACAGTGCAAAAGCGACCAAAAGGCAACCAATGACCGGATTTTCTACACCCGTTATGGCAACCAATTATATATATATATATATATAAGAACATGAAGCGCTAGGAACACATGATCGAATTATTTTAGGGATTGATACATATATACGGCTAAAATATATATATAGACACACACATACACTTTACTGTAATACTATAACGTATATATAACTTGTTATAGTATATGTTAGTGTGTGTATGTATATAACATTCATTCATCACTAGGTTATAAGTTGATGAATCAATTTACAAGTGTATAAGTCCCTAAAATAACTCAATTTTCTGAATCCCTTCGTTTGTTTGCTTTCATTTGCAACAGAATAAATTGCTTAGACATTTGACAGGCTGACTTCCACTTCAAGTCTTTTTCTTTTCTGCTATCGACCATTAAATTAAATTTTTTAAGATTGTTGGTAATCTGCGTTCGAAATCAGAAAAATTAAGCCTCTCTATTTATAAACAATGAAAGGATGGAATGAAGACGCGAAATCCAAAAGATACCTCTTCCATGAGATGAAGAGATCATGCAAGAGGTGCCTCTTCCATTTCCCATTCACACTCCTTAATAAAAACGCAACAGTTTTCATGTTAGGTCACTTTCCATTCTACATATTAAGAATTAGAATGTGCTAATAACCTATGCTAGCTTGATGACGATTAGGTTAGCATGGTTTCCTTCAATTAAATTTTGGTTAATTAATTTCTTAAGAAAGATTGAAATTAGATATAACTATTTGTGCTTACTTCATGCTTCACTTCTTGTAAATGATGTTACAAGTTTGTAGTGCTACTCATTAATAAAGCCTTCTCTTCTTTTTCTTGTGCTGTTAGACAGAAGTGAAAGAGAGATTGGTTTCAGAAGTTGTAATGTGAAGCTGTAACTCCAATCTCAACATCTTTAGTCACGAGCTTCATATTTTAGGTGAAATTAGCGCGATTTTCTTATTTAAGTTATATCATATACCTCATAGGCGAATGTAGCTTGAGCTACATGTTCATCTGAACTTATAAATTTCGACACGGAATGTATATATATATATATGTAAAACTTGCTAAAATCTTAATATAAATATTAATTAAATTTGAACCCATAATTTTAATATACTACCACAACATTTCACATGTTCTTCGATTAAAAGATGCTTTTGGCCAAAAGAGCACCAAGACCTCCTAAAAGTGGATCAGATGTATATGTCCAATTTCGGAAAGAAAATTACAAAGGACAAAGTGACAGATTGAAAGGAAAACCCACCAAACTACTTTTAGAAAAATAGACATTTACTATTAGAGAACACGAAGGGACATTTTAAAAAGCGAAGAGGTAACTAGTTGGGGGGCAAGCAATCGAGTTAGTTAATGACTACTAATTCAAAGGCATATATGTGTGTCAAAACCAAGTTGCTCGACCCAGTGGGACTTAGAGCAATGCTTGTGTCTTCGACAAGTGGACATACGTGTTTACCTCACCCAGAGCGGCTTGTGCCAAATATTGTCTTACTCCTATGAGTCCTATATCTTAAAGGCAGGAAGTTGGTTACTAGGAGGGCCCCCCTACTAGTTTATCGGATGAATTGAGTTGTCGAGCATTTTCGATTTTTCTTTAGCCGAAAGTCTATCCGAAATATTCTCTCCACCTCACACAAGTATATTGGTAAAAAAGAGTCTTACACGTAAGATGATTCTTGACAACTCATCCAGCTATGTGGACATGACAGCTGAATATGACTCTGTAAAAAAGTACGGAACAAAGAGACACAGTTCAATAAACCTTTGAGTTCATCAGCCACGGAAAACTCAACTTAATTAAGACAGGGAAGAGACACGGTCAGAGTGAATCCGGACAGAGCTACAGGTAGATTCGGGGATCCTCAATTAATGACCTATACGTTATGTAACCTACATGCAACAGTTATAGTTACCCTTTGTAACGCCTCATTAATGTAATAATTAGTCATTAATGAGTGATCATTGCAAGAATCAAACGTTATTTTAAGAAACCCCCTATATAAAGGAAGGGAAGATAACTTGTAAGAGCCATCTGAGAATTTCTAATACTACGCACTTTACTTTGCAGCGTGTCATTATTACTTTCTATTTATTTTCTTTTATCATTTCTTTGATTATCAGTAACCCGCGTTTATCCTAAATATAGCTTTGGTCAAAGGATCTAATTCTTTGGTTAAACAAATTGGTTCCATTACCGGGAATCTGATAATCTTTGTTCACTTTTCCATTGATATTCTATAGACTATGTCCAACTCCAACGACAACAACCAACAGAGGAATGGAACCCCAGTTCCATCACCTCAAGGAACCCCCCGTGGTTCAAGGGAACCATCCTCAGAAAGATCTGATAACAACCGCAATAATAATGAACAAACGGTAGAACAAGATCGAATAAAGCAAATGATTGCAGAGTATATGGGACAAGCTTCGCAAGAATTTATAAGGGGATTACCAACAACACCACCTGCATCACTGACACCACCTCCAAACAATACAGTCACCAGGGAAAATCCTCAATCTGGATTGATAAACTCGGCAAGAGGTGACACTCCTAATGAATCTCTTGAAGCAAGACCAGGTATGACTAATAACTTTGAATTACAAAATTTACTGCTAACCATGCAGAAACAGATGAAGGAACAAAACGATCGAATCGAGCAAATTCCTGGAGTACCACCTATTCTCAAGGGCATTGATGTTGATAGATATTCTCAACAACCTTGGAAACCAAGCGCAGCACCCTTGCCTATACCCAAGAAGTTTAAAATACCTGACGTTCCCAAGTATGATGGAACAACTGATCCACGCGACCATGTGACTGCCTTTACCACTGGAGTAAAGGGCAATGACTTAACAAAACAGGAGATTGAATCAGTCCTTGTCAAAACTTTTGGAGAAACACTCACCAAAGGAGCCCTAACCTGGTATTCTCTTCTCCCTGAAAATTCTACTGACTCTTTTGCTGAGCTTGCAAATTCATTTATAAAAGCACACTCTGGTGCACAAAAAGTTGAGAAGAGAATGGAAGACATATTCAAAATAAAGCAAGGGGACACGTAATTACTCCGCGAATTTGTAGACAGATTCCAACGAGAAAGAATACAGTTACCCAGGGTGCCTGATAATTGGGCAGCCATGGAATTTGCAAGCAACCTAAACGATAAAAGCTCGGAAGCCACGAGAAGACTCAAATAAAGTCTAAGAGAATTCCTAGCTACAACATGGAATGATGTATATAACAGGTATAACACTAAACTTAGAATAGAAGAAGATATCATTGCGCGTTCGAAAGATGAAGATTATTCCAGATCCAGACGTCCTGAATCAGACAGGAGATCAGGTAAAAATAGGTACGATCCTTACTAAGGACCATCAGGACATGAAATTCGTCCCAGGTTCGAAAATACTAGGTCAGACTATAGACCACCAGGAAGAGACGTGGGCTCATCCTCATCCAGATCCAGAAAGGATCGAGATGAACGACCTAGAGGCAATGCCCGAATTGGGGATCATACCTTTAATGTAAGTACTCCTGAACTTGTCTCAATATTAAGAAATATGGGAGATAAGGTTAAATGGCCCAAAGAGATGCGATCAAACCCAAATAAAAGGAACCAAGATTTCTGGTGTGAGTTCCATGACGATCATGGGCACAGGACTGCGGATTGCAGATTTTTACAAGGTGAAATAGAACATTTATTGAAACAGGGCTATTTAACAGAATTGTTTAGTGATAAAGGTAAACAGGCATATATGAAGAACAGGAAGGAGCCCCCAAAGCCTCCTTCTCCAAAGCGAACCGTCAATGTGATACATGGAGGAGAGGAAGTAAACAGGATAGCTTGCCAATTAGCATCAAAGGTCACAATTACCCATGGAAAGCGAGTTCGAGAAGATCCAACCGAAGATGAAATAACCTTTGACGACGCAGATTTTGGTGGACTAATGCTTCCCCATAATGATGCCCTAGTAATATCACTACTCATTCCTGACACTAACATTAAGAGAGTGTTGATTGATCCAGGTAGTTCAGTCAATATCATCTTGTTTGAGTCGTGGAAGAAATGCTCATGGGAAATTAGATGATCCCAAAGGCCCGAGCCATATCAGGGTTTGATAACTATACGGTGATAACCAAAGGAGAGGTCGAACTTAACACTTACGCTGAGGGAATAACTAAGAACACCAAATTCCAAGTCATTGATACTGACATGGTTTATAATGTGATTATGAGAAGGCCTTGGATACATGACATGAAAGCAGTACCATCCACCTTACACCAGGTAATCAAATTCCCCTCAGAATGGGGAATCAGACAAATTAGAGGTGATCAACAGACCTCCGAAAATATAAATTCCGTGGCACTTTATAACAAAAAAGGGACGGAAGAACCAGAAGATAGAGAAATCTTTCAAGCAGATGTCACCGACCAAACAAGTACGGAAAAAACTACTAACCAAACAGGTACGAAAGAAGTAAATGTTCAAACAGGTACGAGAAGAGATACCCACGAGAAGACGGATCCAGTCACCACGGGAGATGGATCGGACCATATAGATATGGACTCTAGATCGGACGTCATTCATGAACTAGAGGAAGATGAACACATCAAAACAACTACGGAAGAGCTCGAAGCTGTTCCATTATTTGAACAAAAACCTGAACAGAAGATATGACAGGTATTCCACCCAAAGTGATGACTCATAAACTAAATGAAGATCCATCCTTCGTACCTTTTAAACAGAAAAAAAGAAAGCAAGGACCATTCAAGAATCAAGTAATTGATGAAGAGGTACAAAAACTCTTGAAAATTGGTTCGATACGAGAGGTAACATACCCTAACTGGTTAGCTAACACTGTGGTGGTACCTAAAAAGAATGGCAAATGGAGGGTATGTGTAGATTATACTGATTTAAATAAAGCATGCCTTAAAGATTCGTTCCCATTACCGCATATAGATCAAATGATTGATGCTACCGCAAGTCATGAAATACTAAGTTTTCTAGATGCATATTCTGGTTATAATCAGATTAAAATGGATCCCTCAGACGAGGAAAAAACCTCCTTCATTACGAACAGGGGGACTTACTACTATAAAGTCATGCCTTTTGGCTTAAAAAATGCTGGAGCAACCTATCAAAGTCTAGTAACTAAAATGTTCCAAGAACATCTGGGAAAAACGATGGAAGTTTACATTGATGATATGTTGGTAAAATCAACATGGGCGGAAGACCATTTCCAGCATCTTTGTATTGCTTTTGACATTTTACGCAGGTATAACATGAAGTTGAACCCGAAAAAATGCGCTTTTTGAGTACAATCAGGTAAATTTTTGGGTTTCCTTGTATCAAAAAGAGGAACAGAGGTAAATCCCGCTCAAATTAAAGCTATAGAAGAAATGCCTGATATACTAACAAACAAAAAAGAAGTTCAAAGACTGACAGGAAGAATAGCGGCTTTGGGAAGATTTATTTCCAGGTCTTCCGAAAAACATTTTAAATTTTTTTCAGTTCTCAAAAAGCAAAATCCGTTCGAATGGACTGAAGAATGTCAGCAGGCCCTCAAGAATTTGAAGGATTATCTATCAAAACCTCCGCTTCTGTCAAAGCCACAAGAAGGGGAAAGATTGTACATCTACCTAGCTATCTCAGAAATTGCTGTAAGTGCAGTACTAGTAAGAGAAGACAAAGGTAAACAATCACCTATTTATTACGTAAGTAAAACTTTACTAGATAATGAAACCAGATATCCACATCTAGAAAAGTTAGGTTTAACCTTAATAATGGCATCTGGAAAATTACGACCTTATTTTCAATGTCATCCAATCACTGTCGTGACTTCTTATCCTTTAAGGAATATATTGCATAAGCATGAACCGTTAGGAACATTAGCCAAATGGGCCATAGAACTTTGTGAGCATGAAATAATATATCAGCCTAGGACTGCGATTAAGTCATAAATATTAGCTGATTTTGTTGCTGACTTCAGTAATAACATTGTTTCTGAAGTAGAAAAGGAGTTACAACTCTTTAACGGTGCTAATACGGGTCTTTGGACCCTATTTACTGATGGCTCTTCCAATATAAAAGGTGCCGGCTTAGGCATAGTCTTAATATCACCCACGGGTGAAAAGACACGACAAGCTATCAAATGTTATCCTATAACTAACAATGAAGCAGAGTACAAAGTTTTCATTGCAGGCCTAGAACTAGCACGAGAACTCTCAAGTGAACAAATCATAATTAACAGCATTCCCAACTTGTAGTAAATCAAATGCAGGGGACTTACATCACTCAAGAAACTCGGATGCAACAATATCTGGAAAGGGCACGAGAACTCGTAAGACAATTCAAAACATGGAAGATAATACAAATACCTAGAGAGGAAAATGCAGAGGCAGATGCATTAGCAAACCTCGCAGCAGTTATAGAAGTAACAAATAAAGACAATGCAATTATCGTCCATCTATTCCATTCAGCAATCGACCAGGACAAAAATGAGGTAACTTTCAACAATTTAACCTGGGATTAGAGAAACAAAATTCTTAATTTTTTGCAGAATGGTACCGTACCTGAAGACAAGAAAACAACTCAAGCACTTCGCCGCAAAGCTGCACGGTACTGTCTCATTTGCAACTCTTTGTATCGCAATATGTTCGGAGGGACCCTAGCTAAATGCCTCGGACCTAATCAAACGGAGTTCGTAATGAAAGAAGTCCATGAAGGACACTGTGGAAATCATTCAGGAGCAAGATCCTTAGTAAAATCCCTAATTTGAGCCGGGTATTATTGGCCTAAGATGGAAGAGGATGCCGAAAACTTCATATCCAAATGCGACAGGTGTCAAAGGTTCTCCAATAATATGCATCGACCAGCAGAATTATTTCACCCAATCATATCCCCATGGCCCTTCATAAAATGGGGGATGGACATAGTGGGACCTCTTCCCCAAGCTAAAGGACAGGTACGGTTTTTACTCGTGCTTACTGATTATTTCACTAAATAGGTAGAAGCAGAAGCGTTCAAATAAGTGCGGGAAAAGGAAGTTAAAAGCTTCCTATGGAGAAACATAATATGCCGCTTTGGGATACCGAAGGAGATCGTGTGTGATAATGGCCCACAATTTATAGGCTCTCAAATCACATAATTCTTTGAAAGCTGACAAATCAAATGGATCACTTTAACGCCATACCATCCCGTGGCTAATGGTCAAGTTGAGTCAACAAATAAAATCATCATCAGCAATATAAAGAAGCGACTAGATAAAGCCAAAGGAAATTGGCCCGATGAATTACTAGCTGTATTATGGGCATACAGAACAACATAAAAAACAGCCACGGGAGAAACTCCATTCGCACTTGTCTGTGGCTCAAAAGCCTTAATACCTGTGGAAATTAGCGAACCAAGCGTAAGGGTTATAACATCGACAGAGAAGGCCAATAACGATGAGTTAAGGACTAATCTGGACCTGCTCGAACCCTGAAGGGAAGCAACATTAATACGGATGGCAGCTCAAAAACAAATCATAGAGCGTTACTACAACCGAAAAGCTCATCTCAGATACTTCAAGATTGGGGACTTCATCCTCAAAAAGGTCTTTCAATCAACAAAAGAAGCAAGCACAGGAAAGCTAAGTCCAAATTGGGAAGGACCCTACAAAATCCGAGGCATAGCTGGTAAGGGCGCCTACGAACTGGAAGCCATGGACGGCAGAATCCTACCAACAAGCTGGAACGCCATCCACTTGAATTTACTACTTCTAAGGAAAAGAAGTACCCCCGATCAGGTATCGCACGTTCGATTTTATTTTGAACATTTAAAATTTTACTAACTTTTTTAGATGATAGGCATAAAGCTAACCCATCACCAGATGATGATATTAGACCTGCAAAGACGCGAGGAAATAACACAATTCCCGGTCTAGGGTTACACTTTCTGATGGACGTTTTAAAGGGTTAAGCAGTCATCATCTAAAAAATTATATACCTTCGAGTCCCGCACGTTTTTCCTTTTCAGGAAAAGGACCACAAGGAAGGAATAGTCAAGTGCTCGAGATTTCATTCTTCAAAGCTCAAACACTTGGGGGACTATACAGTATGGAAGGCTAAGACGAAGCAAAGAAGACTATCAAAAAGTCAAAGCTCGAGCCTGAAGATCCATCTACCCAACAAGTCAAGTGATACGAGCAAAATTGAAGGAACTAAAGATTCAAAATTCAAAAGCCTAAATCAAAAACCTTCGAACATGTTCGGGTTAAAAGGAAAAGCATTAGCTACGAGGAAGAAATGCACATATTTGTATTTATTCAAAACTGTTGTAACAAAAACAGTTAGGGGTAAAAGATCATCATCATTGTACTCATTCAAAAACTGTTGTGGTTTAAAACAGTTACGAAATCTTTGTACTCATATAAAAAACTGTTATCAAAGAAAACAATTACAGATGAAAGATCAAAATCCTTATATTTGGTTAAAAACTGTTATCAAATAAAATAATTACGGATGAAAAAGCATTTCCCTTGTACTTATTAAACCTGTTGTTAGCAAAAACAGTTACGGGTAAAAGCCCCAATCTTTATGAAAACTGCTACTAATGAAAAACAATTGTTTCCTTGTATTAATTCGAAAAAACTGTTACCTATGAAAAACAGTTACGAAATACAAGTGTATATCAAATCTGTTAAATGAAAATAGTTGCAACATGAGTTTTAGACGATAAATCAAACACATGTAAAATGCCATGAAAGTTCAAACTTTCCTTAGAAGCATTCTTAAACATGTGAAAAATTCCTATCACTCTATTGCATTATTACACCATTATGAAGTTGAGACGTCTTCTTCATTAAGTGTCGATAAAAAAGAAAGGTCCCTCTTTCGTAAATAAAACCTACTACAAACAAGGCTCACACTTTGTACAAACACCGTGCCTACTATGAAAATTTTCGAGTGATTTTAGCATCTTTATGCAAAAGTTCAGAGGTAAAACTAAAAACCTCAAAAATCAAAACATGCAAAAGACTTAAGAGTGGAACAGAAGCTCAAAACGAAAACTCACACTTTACATATATTCAAAAAGAGGCTAAGTAAGAACTAAGTACTAACTAGTACTTAGCCGCATATAATTTTTACATTAAGGTGCCACTAAGTTGTCAGTTGGGGACTTTAGTAAGATCCAAATTTACCCCCGATGGAGCTAGGGGTAACCACCAATCCAATAAAAAAAAAGAGAACCAACACTTTAATCTTCTTGTGGAGGAGGATTGATTTCTTCATCGGCAGAAGGAACGGGAGCAACTTGGAATGAAGAGGTATGCGAGTGATTTCTAGGCAGAAGGAACGGGAGCAACTTGGAACGAAGAGGTATGAGCGGCAGGAGTCTCACCATCAGGTGAAGAGAGGTTAAGACCTTGTTGAGCCTTCTCCATGGCCTCCCTGATTTTAGCTATTTCAACACTAAGGTCGAAACCCCCTTGACTCATTTCCGTCAGTGTGTCAAGGTGAGAATTCATATATGCCCATCTCACATCGACTGCAGCCTCCTCTTCGAGATCTTCGTAATCTTTTGCCCATACTTGAAGCTCAGCCTTTAGCCCATCCTTCTCCACTTCAGCAGCTTCATGGGCAGCCCTCAAAGGCACAATCGACTCCTCCAGAGTTTGGACTCTATCTAAAGCATTACAAAGTTCTTCTTGGGTCCGAGTGAGTGATTGCACGAGCTCGCCCGAATATTCCTCCTTCTGCCCTAACAAGTCCTTCAAGTTCCTAATTTCCTCCGAGGCTTGAGACAGCTGTTTAGCAAATGAAGATTCAAGAATGCTCTTGTTCTTATCAGCCTGATTTGAAGAAGCCTTCTCCACTGCCAATTCTGCCTCCATAATTCTCAGTTGCCGCTTTAAGGTACTCCTTTCCTCTTCTAGAGCATCCATATCAATCCTTAAACTGTTATATTGTGCCTTCAAGTTATCAACATCAGCACGCAACTCCTTTGTCCCCTGATCTGAATTTGAGATCCTCTTCATGAGCTATATACCTATAAGATTGATCTACAAGAAATAGATCAATTAGATATGGTAAATTAATTAGAAATGATAAATTTCATATACGAAAATGGAATGGGATAAACTGCACCATACCTTCAAAGAGGTATGCACAACCTCATTGGCCCATGTAAGAGCAGTATGGCTAGCTAACTTAGCCTTCTCCGTGGGGCCTATCAAAGGCTTAAGCCACACTTCGGGCTTGCCCGTTTTCTTGAAAAGACTCCCCTCAACTGGAACTTCTATTATTAACTGCCGCATCTCCCCGCTGGAAGACCCTACTTCCCTAACGGAAGGCACGAAAGCAGGAAGAGATGAAGCAGTAACAGGCACGGAGGGTTGAAGAATTAGAGAAGCCGCGGGCAAAGCAGTAAGCACAGGGGATTGAAAAGTTGAGGAAGCCACGGGCAAAGAAACAACAGAAGCCGTAATAGCCAAAGGAGCGGAAGAGACACGAGGAGTAGATGAAACAACTTCTCTTAAAGAAGCAGGAAAAACAGCAGCCAAAGGAACTTCATCAGAGGCAAGGTCAAAACCTTCATGGAACAAATAATCTACAGAATCATGAACAGGAGAAGGTGAAGCATCTTCATAGGCATAGGGTATAACTACAGACAAGGAAGGCAAATTCATGGGTGTAGACTCATCGTCCGAAACCACCCGCCTTCTCCGTGACCTGTGCACCAAAGCACCCTCCCCCTCTTCTTCTTCTCCTACAGAACGAGACTCACCAACCTCCCTCTTCGAGGAAGATGAACCAATAATAATCTCTTGGGCTTGGGCCAGAGATATTTCGGAACAGACGAAGCAGACACCCCACGAGCAGAAAATCTTATCAAAAAGAAAAAGGTTAAGCAAAAAGAAAAAAGGCTCGAATAAGAAAAAAAGTAGAAACAAAATCTTCACTTACCGTGGGTCTTGACTTGCCAACCGTACTTCCCAGCGAAGTACTTCCAAGATCTTTCCTCCAAATGAGTAACAGACAACAATTTTTCTACCCAATCATGGATACCAGAGACATTCTCAACAGTACCCATGATTGCTGAAAGAAGAAGAAATAGATACGGTGTTAAATAAAACATCTCGAAGCAGAAAGAGACAAAATAAATAAATGTGAGCTAAAATGTACTCACGTGCACGATTCCACTTCTCAGGGAAGGAAAGATTTTCTTCACCCACTAAACCAGCAGTGGGAACAGCGACGTACCGAAGGTACCAACCTCTGTCCTTATCATCTCCAGAGGTTACTAACACTCTTTTACTCCGAGCAGCAAGAGTAAAAAACCCTTGACAAAATAGGGCAGGAGAGTAGAGATGAATAAGATGGCTAAAAGTAAAAGGAACCGAGGCTAAAGAAGCTAAACTCCTAAGACACGCGACAACTCGCCACACAAGCGGATCAACTGGTCCTAAGCAAATATTGAAAAAATAGCAGAATTCAAGTATGACTGGATCAATGAGAGGTCTAAACCCTAAAGTAAAAGGGTACGTATAAACAAAAGATTATCCCTTCTTGTAAGACATTATTATTTGATTACTATTCGGAATATAGACAGGGAAATCAGACCTCCAAAAACACTCCCTACGAACTAGGGAAATCTGATCTTCTGTAATAAGGGTTAGATATCTCTCAACACTGTCAAGGGAAAAAGACTGATCTACGAGAACATGATTATCCCTAGTAAAGAAAAACTCAACGGGGATAATTTCATCAACTCTAAGTTCACGAAGATGTTCGTCTCTATCTCTAGACAAAGAACGGGAAGCCCTAGCCCTAGGAGAAACTAGAGACCGAGCAGAAGGAGAGGAGACTATCTGAGAAGAAGAAGAGCCTCTCGAAGGAGTGGATCCTAGACTCCTTAGTCTACCACCCGTATGACTCCTAGTCGGAGCAGAAGATGGTGTTAAATTTTCAACATCTATTACTCTTTAGGGTTGATTTGAAGAAGACATGTTTACAAAGGCAAGAAAAAATTCTTTACAAGTAAAAGAGACAAGTTAGAAAGTGTTTCGTGAAAGTAAAGAAAAGAAGAAGGGTATTTATACCTGAGAACAACCGTCAAACATGGGAAAAATGATGAGAAGTCATAATTGAAGGTGTCACTTCGGGACTGACGCAGCCGCAAAAAGCCCTAAAGGCGCTGAGTAACCGCAAAACCAATCTAAGAAGGACGCGTGGAATGAGCATTAAATGGAAGTGACAAACGAACCTATGTACATAGAAGGATATAATGTTTTCGAGGAAAAGAGGCGGCAAAATATTCCCTCCATAAATGCGTATCCACTTACCAAATATTAATCGATAAGTAAATGGTAAGTGGAGGGACTATCTGTATTGGTAAAAAATTGTCTTACACGTAAGATGATTCTTGACAACTCAGCAAGGTACGTGGACCAAGGAAAACATGACAGCTGGATATGACTCTGTAAAAAGGTACGGAACAAAGAGGCACGGTTCAATAAACCTTTGATTTCATCAGCCACGGGAAACTCAACTTAATTAAGACAGGGAAGAGACACGGTCAGAGTGAATCCGGACAGAGCTACGGGAAGATTCGGGGATCCTCAACTAATGACCTATACGTTATTTAACCTACAGGAAACAGTTATAGTTACCCTTTGTAACGCCTTATTAATGTAATAATTAGTCATTAATGAGCGATCATTACAAAAATCAAACGTTATTTTAAGAAACCCACTATATAAAGGAAGGGAAGATAACTTGTAAGAGCCATATGAGAATTTCTAATACTACGCAATTTACTTTGAAGCGTGTCATTATTACTTTCTATTTATTTTCTTTTATCATATCCTTGATTATCAGTAACCCGCATTTATCCTAAATATAGCTTTGGTCAAAGGATCTAATTCTTTGGTTAAACAACAAGGTATGAGTAAGATTTGCGCATACCTACCTTCTCCAGACCCTACTCATAAATCACACTGACTATATTATTGTTATTCGTCATTTCTTGACGTGAAACAAATTATTTCCTAGTCCTGACCAGCTAAAACTAAAGTTCCAAGACGAGGTTAGTTGGACTAAGTTTGGATAGATTAAAATAGGTTGAATAAGGTTATAAATTTATATACGGTGGAAATCGGGGCTACCCGATTTCATTCTTTGATCGAAAGAGGGATGTCACCTCAAAAAGCTAGGCGTCGTGTCTGGAATCGAAGTCGCTTTCTAGATCGAGGTCGATAGCAATAATCGAGGTCAGAAAAAGGGCAAACTCCGAAATGATGTCGGTATAGCTAAATAACGAAAAGGGAGAGATATCCGCGACGGATCGAGGATCGTGGCGTGAATTTCAGAATGGATTGATCTTCGGCGGTTAATCAATTGTCAATATGATTTCCTACTACAATTAGTAGTGTACCTTATTTAGAACTCCTCTATTATATAAAGAGGAATCCATTCATTTGTAAGGGTCATCATTATTCACTTATAAGAATTTATACATCCGTTACTCTCCTTATTTCACTTACTGTTCATCATTGTTGTTCCACTCTTTACTTTTATTACTACCCTACCTCGAGATTGTCTCGAATCGAGGTCGAGACTTCGCTTGCATACTGCTTTGATTTATCTTATTGTCTTATTTATCTTTTTAATTCTTTGTTTATCAATTAGTATTGGATTAAATCACATAGCCTTAAAACCACAATACACGTTTAATTGTTACTCGATTTTTAGGGTAAATAGTTTGGCACCCACCGTAGGGCTACAGATAATAGTGATCCTTCAGTAGTGATTCTGGTAAAACACACTATTGTACGCTGGTTCTTGTCAAGTATCTTTTCTTTTAGGTTAAAACATGTCAAACTCACAAAACTCATCCACACACAGTGACAATGGCCTCAGATTCCACAGGGAAAACGAAAATGTGATTGCTGTAGGAGTTGAGGTGCCACAGGCTAATCTCGGAGGAACACCGATTGCCAACCCAGTCGATGTCAGTTCACACGTTGCTTTGAATGCGGACATAGGTGTCACGACCCAAAACCTATGGGTTGTGATGGCGCCGGACACACTGTCACGCAAGCTAATCCCTGAACCAGTTCAAACAACTTCCTGCTTACACTTTCAAAATCATGTCTTTTTCTGCATTTATAATCAAATAATAAAGCAAATGCTCGTAAACTAAATACGGCGGAAAATCCACTTAATGCAGTACAAGAAATACCAACACTTTCCCAGAACCCGGTGACACAAGTACATGAGCAATTTCTAAGAATTTATACAATTATACAACTCTTGTCCGAGAATTTAAATTGGACAAAGGTAATAAAGACTAAAGCGTAGGGACATAGAAGGGAGACTCTGTCAGCTACGGAACGCCACGGAAAAATGCAACCTGAGTAAGTCTCCGAATCAATCACTGCACTACGAGGGTACCTGTGCAACAAAATGCACAGAAAGTGTAGCATGAGTACATATACATATATATGTACCCAGTGAGTATCCCGTCTAATCTCGAAGAAGTAGTGACGAGAGGTCGACTCGATACTCACTAAGGTCCAACAGTAATAGTATAAAACAGGATATAAGGAGAGCAGTAGACATGTAAATAGTGCACCACAATTGTGAAGAGAATACAGAGTTTCCAAGTAGATATTGAAAGCAGTAACAACTCACCTGTCTCCTTTCCCAAACATCTGTCAAATCATAAATCAGGAAAAACGGTACCAAATAGTCATGCGCACACAAGAGTAAGACAACCGGCTGGAGTCATAAGGAAGAATAGCTATGAACTGCCGGGGATCAACCGGCCCGTACCAAGAGTGCAGGCTTACAGTGTAATCAATCATATCATAGCATAACTTCGTCCATGCACTGCCGGGGATCGACCGGCCCGTACCAAGAGTGCGTCTATCAGTGTAATCATATCATAGTGTAACTTCGTCTATGCACTGCCGGGGATCGACCGGCCCGTACCAAGAGTGCATTCTTAATTAGTTCCCTGTGCACTGCCGGGGATCGACCGGCCCGTACCAAGAGTGCACTATAAATCCGCCGTGGCGTACGACCCGCTCCCATAAGAGTGAAGGAAATTACATATCGCTCGCGGGATGTAAATTACGAAGCGACAACATGCGTACACAAAATGCAAAGTTCATTTCACCACAATCCTTTCCCATTATTTAAGTAAATGAAAGCTCGAGGAAACAATAATATCTTACATGAGTACAATACTTATAAGTCATTTCTTTTCCTTTCATAATGCTTTCCATAAATAATTTCTTTCATATTACTTCCCGCAAATCAATTCTTTTCATAATATTTTCCCGTGAAAACAATTTTCCTTCCATATTATTTTAAAATCCATAAATCTCAGAGAAACAAAACCACATAACAGGATATTATAACATACATATAATTCATTACAAGAAGTATACAGGGTATGATGTGGGGCCTAACTACCCGTACATAACAATAGTAGCCGCTACGACGGACTCTCGTCACTTGGTACGTACGTAGCCCCAGCAAACAATTACATATAGCATGTAGAACACCTAATGGGACAATTCCTTTTTACAAGGTTAGAAAGGAGACTCACCTCGCTTCGAAGATTCATCACCGGCTTCCAAGCCTCTACGACGACTAAAATGGATGCGCAACGCTCCCAAACTATCCAAATAACATAATTCAATAAAAATATACTCAATAGTTCATAACCAATTCAAATTACAAAGTTCCTCAGCCCGGCTCAATGAAATGACCAAAATGCCCTCAGGCCCACGTGCCCGGACCTCGAAACTTCTTGAAGAAAATCATTACCCAAAGCTTTACTAATTCAATTACACATTTTACTCAATTATTCATGCTCAATTCGTGGCTAAAATCCAAATTTCCAAATTCTAGGTTTCTTCCAAACTTTCCTGAAATTTTCCCTAATTTTCATGTTCTAATCCATGTAATAATCTTGTATCTAACTTGAAATGAGTAGGAGTAACTTACCTTAACATAGATGACGAAAATCCTCTCTTGAAGCTCTCCAAAAATCGCCCATGGCTTTGAAAAATGAGAGAGAAATGCCAAAATCCCGTTTTAATCAACACTGCCCAGTTCTGCCCTTCTATGCGATCACATGAAGTCGTCTGCGATTGCACAGGCCACCCAGATCACTCCTCCGCGATCGCAGAAGCACGCCCGCGATCGCACTGGCCATTTCCAGCTCCCACCAAAATTCCTTCTCCGCGATCGCACCTTCCTCCCTGCGATCGCACAAACCTGCCTGGCCCTTCTCCGCGATCGCACCCCAACATCCGCGATCGCATAAGTAAAAAACCTTGCCCCTCAGTTTCTTCTCCGCGATCGCATAGCTAAGGCTGCGATCACACATCATTACCAAAAACACCAGCAAACAACAATAACAATACAACCCGAAATGCCCCGAAACCACCCCGAAACACACCCGAGGCCCTCGGGACCCTGTCCAAACACACGAATCAGTCCCATAACATCCCACAAACTTGCTCGAGGCTTCAAATCACATCAAACAACGCCGAAATCACGAATCGCACTAAAATCCAACTTTATGAACTTTTAAATTTCTAACTTTCACATCCGATGTCGAAACCTATCAAACCACGTCTGATTGACCTCAAATTTTTCAGGCAAGTCATATTCGACATTACGGACCTGATCCAACTTCCGAAATCGAATTCCGACACCGATATCAAAAATTCCATTTCCGGTCGAATTCTTCAAAAACCTTCAGTTTTCTATCTTTAGCCAAATGACCTTAAATTGACTTCCGGATATCCGAATTCACTTCCGATCGTGCTCCCAACTCCAGAATCACCATACGGAGCTATTCTCAGACTCGGAATCCCAAACAGACATCAATATCATTGAAATTTACTTCAAGTCAAACTTAGGAAATTTCCTTAAAATACTGACTTTCCACAATATGCGCTGAACTGTTCCTGGGTTATCCAAAACCTGTTCCGGACATACGCCCAAGTCCGAAATCATCATACGAACCTGCTGGATCCCTCAGATCCTGATTCCTAGGTCGTTTACTCACAATCCCATCCTTACTCGATTTCTTCAACTTAAGACTTCTGAAATGAGAATTTCCTTTAAATTCAACTCTGATCTTCCTGAATTTCACTTCCGATTATATGCACAAGTCAATATACCTGAAATGAAGCTGTTCGTGACTCCCAACTGCTGAACGACGCGCTGGATCTCAAAATGACCGGTCGGGTCGTTACATTTTCCCCCACTTAAACAGACGTTCGTCCTCGAACGTGCCAAGAACTACCCCAAAATTACCTGGAATCACTATTTAACACCTCGTGCACCTGCTCGTGCTACCACAACCCAGTTGAGCACATAAGCTTGATCAAATCTGAAGATATTCTCCTTTATTCATACAAGAAGCTCCGAACCTAGTTCTAACATCTGAAATTCTCTACCAGGCATGTATCTAACATTTGAACACCGAATCAACTACTACACGAGGCACCAGAACACAAATGCAGACCCTTGATGAATCAACACCATACACCGCCTGATCCATTATTTGACCACAATGACGCTCCCTGGATCTTAATAGCCAAAATTCTGCGACTTTGATGCTCTCAAAGCACCTTATAAGTTACATTCATACATTTTGCTATAACGCTGACGATATCACCACGACAGAGGAGATGTGCGGAAATTAATAATCATCTGCAGAGTTAACCACACGTTGAAATCTTTTCTCTAAACTCAGATCACCACCTCATTGCAAATAAATAATGGGTATTCCCTGCAGTTATGCTTGCATAGTCTTATCCTACCGACCCCAGATTTATAAATCTCGTCTCACGCAGTATGAAATGCTCAGGCAACCAATCACCCCAAACACAACCATTAGCTTCACACGATGCCACAATGCGCCAATAGGCCACAATTCGAACACGACACCTAAGGAAAAGACACCAGGAAGGGACTACTCAACTTACGTTATAACTATGAACTTTTCTCAGAAAATAGGAAATAACACACAAGAAAATAATTATAGGAGTCTTGCTCCACATCATACTGTTGCGGCGCGCAACCCGATCCAAATAACATACCCGTGGTGGCGTGCCACCCGATCCCATCATAAGATTTACATAAGGAAATACACACGGAGATGAATTGCTTACTATTACAAGTCACTGAATATTGGTCACAAGCACGCTAAGTGCATAATACCATTCTGGGGAGACTGATAGAGCCATATGCTACAAAACTCCAGCACGACTGAGGTGCGATATTTAATCTGAATATTAGGAGCCATCCTGCTCACTTAACCTCGTCACTATGCGGAACCTCAACACATAAGAAATTATCAAGCCGTTTCACCACTCACACGGTACAATCACAATATCACATGAATTCGACGAAGACGGGACAACACCTGATATCCCAATACCCCTCCTTGAGAGTGCCATACTGAAATTAACACCTCTAACTCGCATGAAGCCCAAAATCTTGTTTAAGTCCATTCACTCACTTCAAGCCGATTCTGCTCGCATTGAACTAGGTTGATAGCCTTACCTGGGTCCAAATAACCCGCTTTCTTTTTCTTATACACACGAGGACAACCATCATAGCCGAGGTAAACACCCCACTGTCCACAACCAACTGAGCCGAACGCCTTCCAGGCATACATTCTCAAATAAGCAATATTATACTTCCTTATACTTAGTCTAAATCTGCAATCAATCAGGTGACTACAGGTCACGCTTACACAATCTTCCCGTGGTCACACTCCCACGACTTTCCACACAAGGCAACAAGTATGCACATCCATACCACCGACCATCCTAAGGATGTAAAACAATTCAAGGATCTGCAATCAGGATACCAAGTCTCTTTCACCAAACACCGATCTCAGGTGACACTGAGGACAACATCAACTTATTCTAGACATTCAAATCCCTTGTTCTTGCTCCCCTGAGCTCATGACATCCTTGTTAACACCGAACCGCAATCTCGATTCTTACTTCCAGTTACATACCGCTTATTGCACATAACATGCCAATATGGAATAGCATAGGAAGTTCCATCATAACTCCTGAACCACTAACAGGGTGAACACTTCATCACATATAGAAACCTTTTATTTGCTTCAACTCATGAGAACCATAACAACACACAAGTGAGCTCTCACAATCACAATACATGCAAATCCTTAAGTAGTGGTCTGAACCACCATAATCCTTCCGGGATTCGCCTACACCTGACAGGCCATAGAACTTGAATGCTTCCAAATGAAATCTATTACGACGGCCGACGAGCCCCACACATATCTGCACAAACCATTCACGTACTCAATCATACCGAAGGAACTGATCACTGCCGGGCATGCGCCGTTCCATCATGGATAACCAATCCATCTTCTTTTAATAATCTTTAACTGCCTCAGGATAATAGTAACTTCTTTCAACTCATAGCAGCTCAACCCTCACTCATCCTGAGTGACCTTGGTTCACGAGACCATGCTGCCTAAATCCTGCAACCCGTCTCACAACCTCCTGGTAATCTTTCTACAACCTGGAGTCTATTTCCCTCACTCCTCCGATACTATCCAGCGTGCTGAAATAACATAGAACACTCCAACCATCTTCCTTCCTCTTAGAGATTATACTGCAGAAGCTCGATTCTTAGTTATACTATTGCCTGAAACCCTTAAACACCACATTCTCTAACTTTCGAATTCATTAGGACCACTACTGAGAGTCACCCACTCTGACTGGCCCTGAATACAATCAACCCCAAGGCTCTCCTAGCACATGAACACCCTTTCAACGGAGCACGTGACTGAGTCACTTCCCTTACAACTTGCCTATGCCTTAAGCACAAATTCTAAATTTTCCAAAGCCTAGCCCTGGTCCAATAGGACCAACTTTGCACATTTTTATCACATACCACTTTACTCCTTTCCCTTAGCTGTAACATCTTGATGATACGCCGACAAATCCGCAATCCCATGAGAGCACAATCCTACGACCCAATTGCAGGTGGTGGGACTCCCCCACTTTGCCCGAAGCTACTTCTTGCACCGCTCTAGCCCCTGCTGAGATCCTTTTCTCCTTTGATGACATGACATTGTCCCACCAATCCACCCAATTCTTCCGAGTTCTCCTGTTAGCCTCCCTTAGATATTTGAATATTCTAACACCATTCACACATTCTACCTCCTACCGACTAGCCACTAGGACTCCGCACAGAACTTACCATCCCTACAACCGCTAACCTACTCACAAAAGACAAACCACTCGAGGAAACTAGCCAACTGACACCTACCATTATGCTATGATTCTCACTTTCTACAATATCAAGACCCCCATCCTAAGCCTGTATCCATTTACCAACCTTACCAATCCGTCCGCTCTTCCTGGACATCTACTAAA
>ML257201.1:12500-26166 GCA_005239495.1 Nicotiana undulata | reverse complement strand
TAGCACTTCTCACGTATCTTCCTTCATCGTATGATGCCCTCCTGCTGCCTCAATTTAATACTGTCCTCCGTAGCTCTTAAACCAACATATCATCACAACTTTAAAACTTTACGAAGATCATCTTCCTCGAATCACCTTCATTTCCAATAGTTAGCCAATACTGAACCTCCGCACCTCACGGCCTCTGCCAACCGCATTCTTCAATACTTCTTCACAATACTCTAACCCCGAGCAACCGAAGAAACCATAGCACCGACAAACTTAACGCATTCCATTCGATCCATGACGACGATATCTTATTACATGTGAGAGCTCCATTTCACTTGACAACACCAATCCTTACTATTTTATCAGCCCAAAACCTGATCATTTATAATCGAAATGCTTTTCCTCCGCCAGGACAAAAATACTGAAATCCCGAAATCACACTCTGAGAAGACCTCCCTTCAAACCGCTCATCACCCCAACACATGGGCAACCGTTCTACCCTTGTATCAATATCGCGCCATAACCAATCGTAAGTTCATAACCACCTGAGCACGACCTCAAAGTTCTCATAAATACAGCTATTGAGCTGAGATGACAAAAACATTCTTCCGCAAAACAATGATGATAGCCTCAACAACTACGCTGGGAGAAACATACCGCACCACATCCATAGTATCATTAAAAGTCCTCAACCCTCGATTCATAACAAGCGCTTTGCGACGTGTAAGATTGAGTGGGAAGAAGCATAGGCATAAGCCTTAAAGGAATCAAGTCACACGATGAGGAATCAAGAAGGGAAGTACTCCTAACACCCCTGTAGCCTCCCGAAGATAAGTACAGACGTCTCCGTACCGATCCGCAGGACTCTACTAGACTTGCTCATGACTCGTGAAACCTACGGGAACCTAGAGCTCTAATACCACGTTGTCACGACCCAAAACCTATGGGTTGTGATGGCGCCGGACACACTATCAGGCAAGCCAATCCTTGAACCAGTTCAAACAACTTCCTGCTTACACTTTCAAAATCATGTATTTTTCTGCATTTATAATCAAATAAAAAAGCAAATGCTCGTAAACTAATTACGGCGGATAATACACTTAGTGCAGTACAAGAAATACCAACACTTTCCCAGAACCCAGTGACACAAGTACATGAGCAATTTCTAAGAATTTATACAATTATACAACTCTTGTCCGAGAATTTAAATTGGACAAAGGTAATAAAGACAAAAGCGTAGGGACATAAAAGGGAGAATCTGCCAGCTGCGGCACGCCACAGAACAATGCAACCTGAGTAAGTCTCCGAATCAATCACTGCACTACGAGGGTACCTGTGCAACAAAATGCACAGAAAGTGTAGCATGAGTACATATACATATTTATGTACCCAGTGAGTATCCCGTCTAATCTCGAAGAAGTAGTGACGAGAGGTCGACTCGATACTCACTAAGGTCCAACAGTAATAGTATAAAACATGATATAAGGAGAGAAGTAGACATGTAAATAGTGCACCACAATTGTGAAGAGAATACAAAGTTTCCAAGTAGATATTGAAAGCAGTAACAACTCACCTGTCTCCTTTCTCAAACATATGTCAAATCATAAATAAGGAAAAACGGTACCAAACAGTTATGCGCACACAGGAGTAAGACAACCGGCTGGAGTCATAAGGAAGAACAGCTATACACTGCCGGGGATCGACCGGCCCGTACCAAGAGTGCATGCTTACAGTGTAATCAAATCATATTATAGCATAACTTCGTCCATGCACTGCCGGGGATCGACCGGCCCGTACCAAGAGTGCATTCTTAATTAGTTCCCTGTGCACTGCCGGGGATCGATCGGCCCGTACCAAGAGTGCACTATAAATCCGCCGTGGCGTACGGCCCGCTCCCATAAGAGTGAAGGAAATTACATATCGCTCGCGGGATGTAAATTACGAAGCGACAACATGCGCACACAAAATGCAAAGTTCGTTTCACCACAATCCTTTCCCATTATTTAAGTAAATGAAAGCTCGAGGAAACAATAATATCTTACATGATTACAAAACTTATAAGTCATTTCTTTTCCTTTTATAATGATTTCCATAAATAATTTCTTTCATATTACTTTCCGCAAATCAATTCTTTTTAAAATATTTTTCCGTGAAAACATTTTTCCTTCCATATTATTTTAAAATCCATAAATCTCAGAGAAACAAAACCACATAACAGGATATTATAACATACATATAATTCATTACAAGAAGTATACATGGTATGATGTGGTGCCTAACTACCCGGACATAACAATAGTAGCCGCTACATACGGACTCTCGTCACTTGGTACGTACGTAGCCCCAGCAAACAATTACATATAACATGTAGAACACCTAAGGGGACAATTCCCTCTTACAAGGTTAGAAAGGAGACTCACCTCGCTCCGAAGATTCATCACCGGCTTCCAAGCCTCTACGATGACTAAAATGGATGCGCAACGCTCCCAAACTATCCAAATAACGATGATTCAATGAACATATACTCAATAGATCATAACCAATTCAAATTACAAAGTTCCTCAGCCCGACTCAATGAAATGACCAAAATGCCCTCAGGCCCACGTGCCCGGACCTTGAAATTTCTTGAAGAATATTTTTTTCCGAAGCTTTACTAATTCAATTACACATTTTACTCAATTATTCATGCTCAATTCGTGGCTAAAATCCAAATTTCCAAATTCTAGGTTTCTTCCAAATTTTCATGTTCTAATCCATGTTATAATCTTGTATCTAACTTGAAATGAGTAGGAGTAACTTACCTTAACATAGATGACGAAAATCCTCTCTTGAAGCTCTCCAAAAATCGCCCATGGCTTTGAAAAATGAGAGAGAAATGCCAAAATCCCGTTTTAATCAACACTGCCCAGTTCTGCCCTTCTATGCGATCGCACAGGCCACCCAGATCACTCCTCCGCGATCGCACAAGCACGCTCGTGATCGCACAGGCCATTTCCAGCTCCCACCAAAATTCCTTCTCCGCGATCGCACCTTCCTCCCTGCGATCGCACAAGCCTGCCTGGCCCTTCTCCGCGATCGCACCCAACATCCGCGATCGCATAGGTCAAAAACCTTTCCCCTCAGTTTCTTCTCCGCGATCGCATAGCTAAGGCTGCGATCGCACATCATTACCAAAAACACTAGCAAACATCAACAACAATACAACCCGAAATGCCCCGAAACCACCCCGAAACACACCCGAGGCCCTCGGGACCCCGTCCAAACACACGACTCAGTACCATAACATCCCTCGAACTTGCTCGAGGCTTCAAATCACATCAAACAACGCCAAAATCACGAATCTCACTGACAAACCAACTTTATGAACTTTGAAATTTCTAACTTTCACATCCTATGTCGAAACCTATCAAACCACGTCTGATTGACCTCAAATTTTTCAGGTAAGTCATATTCGACATTACAGACCTGATCCAACTTCCGAAATCGAATTCCGACACCGATATAAAAAATTTCATTTTCGGTCGAATTCTTCAAAAACCTTCAGTTTTCTATCTTTAGCCAAATGACCTTAAATTGACTTCCGGATATCCGAATTCACTTCCAATCGCGCTCCCAACTCCAGAATCACCATACGGAGCTATTCCCAGACTCAAAATCCCAAACAGACATCAATATCATTGAAATGTACTTCAAGTCAAACTTAGGAAATTTCCTTAAAATACTGACTTTCCACAATATGCGTTGAACTGTTCCCGGGTTATCCAAAACCCGTTCTAGACATACGCCCAATTCTGAAATCATCATACGAACCTGCTGGAACCCTCGAATCGTGATTTCGAGGTCATTTACTCACAATCCCAGCCTTACTCGATTTCTTCAACTTAAGACTTCTGAAATGAGAATTTCCTTTAAATTCAACTCCGATCTTCCTGAATTTCAATTCCAACCATATGCACAAGTCAATATACCTGAAATGAAGCTGTTCGTGACTCCCAACTGCTGAACGAAGTGCTGGATCACAAAATGACCGGTCGGGTCATTACAATAGGCGCAGACCTCGAAGGGAGTATACTCAGAGAAGGTCGGTCAGGTGGCCAAGGAAGACACGGCAGAGGAGATGGAGGAGTCAGTCTCCTACTGATATTCAAAATGCTTCAGGATCAGCAAGACGCTATTGCTCAGTTACAAAATCAGCACAAGGTCGAGGCAAAAATTACTCGCCGTACCAAGACAGTGCCGGAAAGGTCGAATGGTAATGAATCGGGGATTGATACTACGATAATGAAAATGCTCGAAGAGCTCACCAAGAGAATTGAATCGGAGGAGAAGAAAATTGAGGCCAATGTTAAAAAAATGGAAACATACAACTCCCGAGTTGATCAGATACTGGGGGCACCGCCAATCTTGAAAGGGATGGATTTGAAGTAGTTTGAACAAAAGTCGTTTCCTCCAAGTGCGGCTCCGAAACCCATTCCAAAGAAGTTTCGTATGCCGGACATACCTAAATATAACGGGACCACCGACCCCAACGAGCATGTTACCTCCTACACGTGCGCCACAACGGTAATGATTTGGAAGATGATGAGATCGAATCTGTGTTATTGAAAAAGTTCGGAGAGACCCTGTCTAAGGGAGCAATGATTTGGTACCATAACCTACCACCAATTTCCATCGATTCATTTGCCATGTTAGCAGATTCTTTCTTAAAGGCGCACGCTGAGGCCATAAAGGTCGCGACTAGGAAATCATACCTTTTCAAGGTAATATAGAGGGATAATGAAATGCTGAGGGAGTTTGTGTCCCGATTTCAAATAGAACGCATGGAATTGACACCGGTCACTGATGATTGGTCCGTTAAAGCTTTCACTCAGGGTTTGAATGAACGGAGTTCGATAGCATCACGCTAGTTGACGCAAAATTGATCGAGTATCCGGCTGTAACTTGGGCCGATGCGCATAATCGATACCAATCAAAGACCAGGGTCGAGGATGACCAACTAGGAGCTCCTTCCGGTTCGGTACATCCAAACAGGTCAGCAATTAAAAATCAGAGGGATGTTGACAGGGATCCAAGATCGAACAAACACCTATATCAACCATACATCACAGATCGAAGGAACAATGGTCCAACATACAATTCTGCTCGGAATGATTGAAAAAGTGATCGAGGAAAGAATTCTCAAGGACTTATGAGAAAAAGCGGGTTTGACAAGTATGCCGATACCACATAGGCACCTCTATTATCGGAATATAATTTTAGCATCGATGCATCAGACATTGTATCGGCAATCGGAAGGATCAAAGATACTACATGGCCCAGACCTATACAGACCGATCCTTCCCAAAGAAACTCCAATTTAATGTGCAAGTATCATGGCACGCATGGTCACATGACCGAGGATTGAAGTCAATTAAGGGAAGAGGTAGCATGTCTATTCAACGAGGGCACCTTATCATTCAACGACGAAGAAGCAGAAGGAATTTCTCAGCCCCACAATGAGGCTCTGGTAATTTTTATCTTATTAAATAAAGTTCAATTTAAGCGTGTTTTAGTGGATCCAGGTAGCTCGGCAAATATCATCCGATCGAGGGTCGTGGAACGGCTCAGCCTACAAAATCAAATCGTTCCCGTAGCTGGGGTCTTAAACGGCTTCAATATGGCTAGTGAAACAACTAAAGGAGAGATAATCCTACTAGTGAACGTGGTTGGAACCATTCAAGATACCAAGTTTCACGTAATAGAGGGCGATATGAGGTACAATGCCCTACTCGTAAGGCCTTGGATCCACAATGTGAGGGAAGTCCCATTCCACCAAATGATGAAATTCCCAACAACGGACAGTGTGAAAATAATGTACGGGGAGCAGCATGCTGCAAAGGAAATGTTTGTGGTCGATGAGGTAACACCGATATCGACGCTATCAACCTTGAAAAGGTCAAGCATCAAAGGTAAACAGGAAGCCAAATAGAAATCACCGCCGCCAGCCTTGACCAAATCGAGGAAGCAAGAGATAGAAGAAGAAGAGGAGGATTTTTTGACCCCTCGAACTTTCGACGTTCCCGAAGATTCTGACGCTACCAAATCTACAGTCGAAGAGCTGGAGAAGGTTATATTGATCGAGAATCTACCCGAATGAAAGGTATACCTGGGAACAAGATTAACCCCCAAACTCAGGAAAATTCTTATTCAATTTCTTATTGATAACATAGATTGTTTTGCTTGGTCCTACTTAGAAATGATAGGGATCCTACCGGAGATAACAACTCATCGACTAAGTCTGGACCCTAAGTTCAGAGCGGTGAAACAAAAGAGAAGACCCCGATTTGAGGTAAAGCACGCATTCACAAAGGACGAGGTTACTAAACTTCTCAAAATTGGGTCCATTGGGGAAGTAAAATACTAATGGTTAGCCAATGTAGTCGTAGTCCCTAAAAAAGGAACAAACTTAGAATCTGTGTAGATTATAAGGATTTAAACAAGGCATGCCCCAAAGATTCTTTTCCACTGCCTAACATCGATCGCATGATCGATGCCACAGCTGGCCACGAGATCCTTACTTTTCTTGATGCTTATTCCGGGTACAATCAAATTCAAATGAACCCGGAAGACCAAGAAAAGACTTCATTTATCACCAGGTATGGAACTTATTGTTATAATGTAACGCCCTTTGGGCTAAAAAAAGTAGGAGCTACCTATCAACGCCTATTAAATAAAATGCTTGAAGAACAAATAGGTAAGTCGATGGAAGTATATGTTGATGACATGCTAGTTAAGTCCCTGCGCGCAGAGGACCATTTGGCACATTTGCAGGAAATATTCGAGATACTAAGGAAATACAACATGAAGCTCAACCCCGAGAAATGTGCTTTCGGGGTCGGTTCGGGCAAGTTACTTGGCTTCATGGTGTCGAATCAGGGGATCAAGATCAACCACGATAAAATCAAGGCCATCGAAGACATCACTGTTGTGGACAGTGTAAAAGCAGTGCAAAGTAGTGCAAAGGCCGACTGGACGGATAGCTCCCTTAGGCCGATTCATCTCGAGATCGTCGGACCGAAGCCACAAATTTTTCTCTCTACTCAAAAAGAAGAACGATTTAGCCTGGACCCTGGAATGCCAGCAGGCGTTAGAGGAATTGAAGCGATACCTATCGAGCCCGCCACTGCTTCACACTCCAAAGGCAGATGAAAAACTCTACTTATATTTGGTAGTATAAAAAATCGCGATAAGTGGTGTCCTGGTTCGAGAAGAGCAAGGTATGCAATTTCCTGTTTATTATGTAAGCCGAACCTTAGGAGAAGCAGAAACTAGATATCCACACTTAGAGAAATTGGCACTTGCACTAATAAACGCCTCTAGGAAACTAAAATCATACTTTCAATGTCACCCCATATGTGTATTAACCACTTACCCGCTTCGTAATATTTTGCACAAGCCCGAACTGTCGGGCCGATTGGCCAAATGGTCCGTCGAACTAAGTGGGTACGATATCGAATATCAACCCCGAACGACCATCAAGTCTCAAATTTTAGCGGACTTCATGGCCGATTTCACGCCAACCCTCGTACCCGAAGTTGAAAAGGAAATCTTGTTAAAATCGGGTACATCATCGGGGGTGCGTACCCTTTTTACAGACATCGCTTCGAATGTGAAGGGGTCTGAGCTAGGCATCATTTTGAAGCCACCCAAGGGTAACACTATTAGGCAATCCATCAAAACTTCTAAGTTGACTAACAATGAGGCCGAGTACGAGGCCGTGATTGTAGGTCTCGAATTAGCTAAAAGCTTGGGAGTGGAATTTATTGAAGCCAAGTGTGACTCTTTGCTGGTGGTGAACCAAGTAAACAAAACCTTCAAAGTTCGAGAGGATAGAACGCAAAGGTATTTAGACAAGTTTCAGGTAACTTTTCACGGTTTAAAGGAATGGACCTTACAACATGTACCTTGAGAACAAAACAGTGAAGCCGATGCGCTTGCAAATTTGGGGTCATAAGACGAGGAGGAAGAGATAAGCTCGGGGACTGTCGTTCAACTCTCAAGGTCCGTTATCGAGGAAGGTCACACCGAGATAAACTCTACAAGCTCAACCTAAGATTGGAGGAATAAATATATTGAATACATGAAAAACGAAAAGCTCCCATCGGAACCTAAGGAGTCAAGGGCCCTACAAACCAAAGCTGCTCGATTCACATTGGATGAAGATTGAACAATATACAGAAGGACATTCGACGGACCATTAGCAGTATGTTTGGGACCAGGGGACACCAATTATGTTCTACGAGAGGTCCATGAAGGCACTTGTGGGAACCACTCAGGCGCCGAATCACTGATTCACAAACCATTAGAGCAGGATACTATTGGGATAGCATGGAAAAAGAGACTAAGGAGTTTTTTCAAAAATGTGATAAATGCTAAAGGTTTGCACCGATGATCCACCAGCCTGGAGAACAACTTCATTCGGTCCGATCCCCATGGCCATTCATGAAATGAGGGATGGATATCTTCGGCCCGATGCTATCGGCCTCAGGTAAATCTAAGTCCATTTTATTTATGACTGACTATTTCTCAAAATGAGTTGATGCAAAGGCTTTCGAGAAGGTCAGAGAGTAAGAAGTTATAGACTTTATATGGGATCACATCGTGTGCCGATTCAGGATACTCGCCGAGATAGTGTGCGACAATGGAAAATAATTTATCGGCAGCAAGGTGTCGAAGTTCTTCGAAGATCATAAAATAAAAAGCATATTATTGACGTTGTATCATCCTAGCGGGAATGGACATTCCGAATCGACGAAAAAGACCATAATTCAAAACCTAAAGAAAAGGTTGAATGACGCTAAAGGGAAATGGAGAGAAATTCTACCCAAAGTCCTTTGGGCATATCGAACAACATCGAAGTCCAGTACGGGGGCAACCCCTTTCTCCTTAGTATATGGCTCCGAAGCCTTGATTCTAGTCGAAGTCGGGGAACCCAGTGCCAGGTTTCGACATACAACAGAAGAATCAAATAACGAGGCTATAAATGCTAGCCTCGAATTATTGGATGAAAAATGAGAAGCCGCACTCATTCGAATGGATGAACAAAAGCAACAAATCAAGAGATACTACAATAGGAGAACCAACCTTCGTCACTTCAGAGCCGGTGACTTAGGCCTCATTTGTTTTTTTTAAAGATTAAGACGTCTGAATCTGAATACACATCTGAATATCAAGATGTGTATTAAGATTAAGGCATCTGAATCTGAATACACATATGGATATTAAGATGTGTATTAATATTTGAATACCAAATGATTACGACTGTTTGATTTTTAACATCTGAATATATAAAAATTATCTTTATATGAAAATTAATAAACATAAATTCATATAAAATACTAATTAATATAATATTCTATCAATAAAATATAATTTTTTTAAAAATATAATAGTTGTTGGTGGTGATGGCTAACAGTAGTGCTTGCGAATGCCGACTAGAGGCGGTGGTTGGTGGTAGTTTTGGTAGATGGCGGTGGTTCAAGATAGTAGCTAGTGGTGGTTGATAGTGGTGGCGATTATGATTGAGGATGGTGATTGTGGGTGGTAATAGTTAATAATAGCGGGTGGTGGTAGTTGTGATTGAGGATGGTGATCGTGGGTGGTGGTACTTTATAATGATGGGTAGTGTCGGCTATGGTTGGTGATAGTGATGTAGTAGTTAGTTGTGGTAGTTGAGATGGATGAGTGTTGGTTGTGATTGAGAATGATGGCGGTGGGTGGTGGACTGGTGGTAGTCGATATTGGTGGCACTTATGATTGAGGATGATGATAGTGGTGGTGGTGGTGGTTGAGTATGGCGGTGGTGGGCGGTATGGTGATAGTTGATAATGGTAGGCGGTGGTGGAGGTTAATAATGAATATGGATGATAACATCTTAATGAAATTAAGTCTCTGTTATAGATCTTAATCATACAGACCTATTCAGACCCATTAAGTGGTTGTGAAGTAAAAAAACAAACACACTTAATGATTAAGATCTGAATAACTAAGATTCAGACTTTAAAAATAAACGCACTTAATGTCTGAGATCTGAATGATTAAGATTCAGGCCTCTATTAAGTGCAAACAAATGAGGCCTTAGTCCTAAGGAAAGTCACCATCAACACTTGAGATCCTAATGAAGGGAAGCTCGACCCAAATTGGGAAGGACCCTACCAAGTCTTCAAGATCGTCGGAAAGGGATCTTATAAGCTTGGCACGATGGACGACGAACAAATGCAAAATAATTGGAACATATAACTTCTCAGACGATATTATTGCTAAAGTATGACTTTCTCCCTTTTTCATTTATATTCGATACTAACTTACTGCAAGTGTTCGATCAAAGACATCGAGACCTCAAGTTTTAAAGCATGCATTGCACTCTTTTTCCCTTAGATCGGTTTTTATCTCAAATGGGTTTTTCCGATGAGGTTTCTAACGAGACAACAATTATGTGCTACTTGGGGACAATTCAACAGTATCCAAGGCTTCTTTACAATCAACCTCGAATACTGGAGGACATCACCCTCAGNGGGGGGGGGGGGGGGCATCACCCTCTGATGTTATATTTACGAGGAAGGTACTTTGTGTCAAAGGGTCTCGATAGGGAAACTTTGTAATGGGCCAAATAGTCAAATGAACCGTGTCCATATAGATTAGTCGAGTCCTAATGGAAAAACATGTACGCATGTATAAATTATTCAAAGAAGCATTTTTTCCTTATCAAATATCTTGTGTCTCAAAGAAAATTTTCAACCATACGAGCTCCATGCTTATGATTTTGTGAGAAGTAGCTCAAGGGAAAAGTATAATTACACCTCTAACGGTAAAAGGCTCAAGGTCCAAGTATAAATACACCTCGAACACTCGGTGACTGCCGTCGACAATCAACATGTTCGAATTATCTAAAGACCTCAAAGAGGCACCCCTCGATTTATAGGCCAATGCCATCATTCTCGAGGACTAACGCTTCGAACAAGTTCGAGGTGTTATTGGGAAATAAGCCCAAGAGGCATACCCAAAGGCTACGGCCAAACTAATGCGGCTCGGAGACGTCTGAATCCCGCAATAAAAACATGCCTTCAATTTTTTTGAAAATCGGTTAAAAAAAGGCTACCCTTGGCAAAATAATCAAAAAGGGGCTTCGATAAAATCATCCCTCGAAAAACCTTAAGGGGTATCAAACTATCCTAACACAAATATGCAAAGGCACAAAAAGCAAAGGGATTTTGATCAAGATTGAACTCTCAAAAAACCCAACGGGTAAAGAATACATGCTAAGGCATAAAGAAAATTTTACTAAGTCTTTAAGATGAAAGAGGGAAAAAATAGCCATCCTTTAGAGGCCATATCGGCCAAATATAAAGAGCCTAAGGGCCAATACACTAAGAGTTCGAGATCTTGTTATCACTCAATTCGAACCTATGGGTTCCACTATTTCGAGCCCGAATAAAAACTGACTTAACTATGGCTCGAGGACTCATCATTACTCGATACCAACCTTAAGGGGTCTGTGCTGCAAGTTCAAACCTTATTCGAACTCGACTATTGTGACTTCGATGAAGCCACCCAAAACCAAAATCTCGAACGCACCGTTCGAAGCATAAAATTGTGCAAAAGTTTTACAAGGTACAAAACATGTTTGAAGATAAAAATTGAGAAGGCATTCAAAAGAAAATTTTCTTTATATATATGATGAAGGATGTGTACAAGAGACCAACAAAGGTCTTAGAAAAAAGAAAAAGAAACAAAGTCCTTACTATGGCCGGGTCAACCTTTTCTTCTGGGGCAGCTTCTCTTTCGGGCCCCTCACCATTGTCAGATCCACCTCGACTGCCTTCATCATCATCATCTTCATCATCGAAGGAAGCAAGCAGCCTGGCGTCGACTTCAAGCACCTTAGCTTGAGCTATCTTCTCGGAGAGGTCAAAGCCTCGAGCGTGAATTTCTTTGAGGGTCTCCCTTCGGGATTAACACTTTGCCAAGTCATTACTCTATCGCTCTCGATTGGAAGCCTCCCTTAGATGTGTTTGAGCAGCATCGTCATCGGCTAGGTATATGGCTATGGACTTGTCAGCCAAGACCTTAGTCTTATCGACCTCCGCCTTGTCCTCAGCAAGCTCGGCTTCAAGCTCCTCGATCCTTTTGGCCTGGGCTGAGCTTTTCTCTATAGTGCTCCGAAGTTGAACCTCGGCCGATGACAGTTTTGGCCGAGGCAGCCTCTTTTTAAGCAGCAAGGCAGTCCATGTTCTCCTTCCACCGATCACAGTCATCTCTGACTTGATCGACTTCCCCCCGGAGCAGCTCGATCCTTTCAACCTTTTGCTGCAACTGAGATATTGAAGTATTAGCCTCCATAGTTGGGTCGAGTCTGTACGTTTTCAAAAGAATAGTTACTTGCTCGTCTAGATCGGCCTCTTCCTTACGAGCCTTGTACAAATCCTCTCGAAGGTCATTTAACTCTTCTTCGTTTTGGCCACAAAGAAGCTTTAAAGCGTTCCTCTCCTTCGAGGTTTTCTGGAGCTTGGCCTCGTATTGGCCCAGGTCGGCTCGATATTTGGTAAAGGCCTATACAAAAAAAAGTTACAAGTAAGACTTAAAGAAGAAGAGAAATAAGAGGAATTACAATAACTAATGCTTACCCGAGATAGGATACATTGGGCCGCTTCGAAGAGAATGGAAGCATCATTGAGGTTGGAGGCATCATCGACCCCAACGAAGAAATTCCGAAAGGGATTCCCTACACCAGAGACTCCGCCTATGTCGGGGGTCTTCATGTCCCGAGCCTCTCTTATTTCCTCCTTAGAGTAAATTGGCAGAGAAGGTGAATGACCTTCTTTCATGGCCTCGAGCAAGTTGCTCGAGGCGCTCTGATCGGCCCTCGGGGTTTCAGAACCGACGTCGTTCAGTATGTTTGCGGATGGTCGAGAAATTATCTCGACCTTAGGCAATTCGGGGTCCTCACCCGAACCGTTTTTGGAAGCCTCCTTATCATGAGGCTTGATTTCAGCAGCCACCTCCGGCTCTGAAGGTTTGGCGGCCTCGACGCCCTTCCTGGGTTGAGCCACTAGTGGTGAAGCGCCTTCCTCTTCTTCTTCTTCTTCCTCTTCTTCCTCTTCCTCTTCTTCCTCTTCTTCCTCTTCTTCTTCTTCTTCTTCCTCTTCTTATTCTTCTTTCTCCTCCTCTTCTTCCTCCTCCTCTTCTTCCTCCTCTTCTTCTTCCTCTTCTTCTTCTTCTTCTTCTTCTTCTTCTTCTTCTTCCTCTTCTTCTTCTTCTTCTTCTTCCTTTTCTTCTTCTTCTTCTTCCTCTTCCTCTTCTTCCTCTTCCTTTTCTTCTTCTTCTTCTTCCTCTTCCTCTTCTTCTTCTTCTTCTTCTTCATCTTCCTCTTCTTCCTCTTCCTTTTCTTCTTCTTCTTCTTCCTCTTCCTCTTCCTCTTCTTCCTCTTCTTCTTATTCCTCTTCCTCTTCTTCCTCTTCCTTTTCTTCTTCTTCCTCTTCCTCTTCCTCTTCTTCTTCTTCCTCTTCTTCTTATTCCTCTTCCTCCTCCTCCTCCTCTTCTTCTTATTCTTCTTCTTCTTCTTCCTCTTCTTCTTCCTCTTCCTCTTCCTATTCCTCTTCCTCTTCCTCGTCCTCTTCCTCGTATTCTTCCTCTTCTTCTT
>ML257201.1:0-7500 GCA_005239495.1 Nicotiana undulata | reverse complement strand
GCCATTATAGTTTCTCATCCTTATCGCAATTAAGAGGATATCACAGTGCCCTGAGTTTATATTCAGCTCGTCAACAGAATGACTTACAATTGGCTCCATTTTATATACTCACTATGCTCTCTCTTGGCTAGCATAATGTGAATGTAGAATTAATTTGTTAGTGGAGAACATTGAACAGACATTTAGAGAACATGAGGGGACATTATAAAAGGTGAGGAGGAAAAAGAGTTGGTTTTTTATTAGTTAGTTAATGCCCCATTTGATATAAAATCAAGTTAATTAATGACTACTAATTTTTGAGACATGTGTGTCGATACCAAGTTGCTTAACCCTGTGGGACTTAAGAGCAATGATTGCGCCGTCGCCAAGTGGACACAATTGCACACCTCAGCATGAGGCGGAGCTAGTAATAGGTTATATGTCCTCTTATGTTTTGATTATCTAACAAACCTAAATGTTAAGAACTTGATAGGGAACCTGTTCTACATCCTCAAAGTGCTCAACATCAACAAGTCTCAAGTCTGGGACATGTTCTAACATTCAAAGTCAAAGAAAGAACAGAGGGAACATATAGACATCAGTTTTCTTACTGACTGTGTGGCTGCAACTGTTCCTCTGCACACACACAACAATGCAACAGTCACTTTATGGGGAATGCCCTTGTACCAAATATGCTTGCATCACTCAAGTGATGTCACTTGTGTAATATTAACATGAAACAAAGGAAAATTAACACACTTGCACATTCTGGAATTGACCAGGTTTTCTCTCAAGTGTGTTGCCAACTTGCAAGTGACATTCAGGGCTTCAAGAACAGATAACATCATAACAAAGGACCAGTTTCCTGCATTGGGTTATTACATGTCCTTAGTTATGTTGTACCTCTGTTAAAGAGATTGACTAGTAATTTCTACTTAGCTTAGCTAAAAGCATTGTGTTGGAAACCTTTTGTATCATAAACTGTGTGTTTGTGTCTTGACTAGAGTTAGTCGTTGTGAGCTTTGTAATAGTGTCATTACAAAGAGTCTTGTAATAGAGTTATTACAAGCGAGTGAGGGATTAAGGTATTAATTCCTAGGTTACAATAAGTTGTAATATGAACTTACTCGGTTAGTGAAGTTGAAATCCTACTAGTGTAGGTCGTGGTTTTTAATCCCGCGAGCTGGGAGATTTCCACGTAAAACTCTGTTGTGTCATTTACTTATCTCTTTGTGTGTGTTCTGTGAGAACTGATAGAGAACCTGGTTCTCTATACAGTTTGGTGGAACCTAAGTTTCTATCAATTGGTATCAGAGCATGTTATTTCTATCAGGCTAATACCTAGAAAGGATCCTCATGGCTAATCCATCAAACTTTGAAGAAGGTCAATCTACCTACAGACCACCAAGATTCTATGGCCAATACTACGGATGGTGGAAGACAAGGATGCATGACTTTATCATGGCTGAAGATTTAGAGCTCTGGGATGTTATCTGCGATGGTCCTTTCATTCCTATGAAGACCATTGGTGAACCAACAATGATAGTTCCCAAGAATAGGAAGGAGTACAACGAAGATGACCGCAAGGCTATAAAGAAGAACTTTCGAGCAAAAAAGATCCTCGTCTAAGGTATTGGACCCGATGAATACAAAAGGATTTCTGCATGTCAATATGCCAAAAAGATCTGGGAAGCTCAACGTATTAACTGGTTTCAGGGAAAGAAAAGTAAATTCTATCACGGAGGCAAAGTATCTATAAAAGGTGACCATTGATGAACTCATTGGTAATCTGAAAACTTATGAAATGAAGAAGAAAAAGGATAATGAGATAAGAGAGACCAAAAGGGAGAAGAACCTGGTCCTCAAGACAGACAACAATGAATCAAGTGGTGAGGATGCTGATATGGCTTACTTGACAAAGAGATGTCGAAGATGGTTCGAAGAAATGGATGTATTACAAAGAGGGACAGTTCCAGCAAGTCAATAGGGTATGAATTATGTCATAAGTGCGGGAAGCCAGGACATTTCATCAAGGATTGTCCTCTCCTCAAGCAAGATCAATACAAGCACAACACAGATAAAGCAGCCAAGAGGAACCCGATTCCTGACAAAAGATTCAAGAGAAAAGAAGTCGTTGACAATGTTGTGAAACAAGCTCTTGCGGCATGGAGAGATTCTTCGAGGTGAATCTGGAGAAAATGATGCACAAGGTGATACCTCCATGATGGTAGTTTAAAGTGAAGCAGCTGACTATTATTCTATCTTTGCCATGATGGAAAAATCTGACGATGATGAAGATAATGATGATGATGACGTAAACTTTCTAGACGTTCAAAGAAATTTGAAGTCTTACTCTCAGAAAAAGCTTATATATCTGGAAAATATTTTAATTGATGCTTATCACAATCTTATAAATGATAAAAATGCTTTAACTATAGAGCTAGGAAAGGTAGAAAATGAGAGAGATGATTTGGTAATCGTAGTGGCTGACCTAAAAGAAACCATCGAGGATTTAATGAAAGAAAAGAGTTTTCTGATTAAAAAGGTTGAAGACGCATAAAATGAGAGAGATGACTTGTTGGTAGTCATCATGGACCTAGAAAAAACAATAGAGGAATTAAAAAAGGCAAACAATTCTGGGACTGTCCAAAAGGGAAAGGAAGTTGCAAGTGAGGCACACATTAAGCTTAAAAATGAACTCAAATCTGTGAAATGTAGTCTTTGTGCTGAATTTGAAAGAAACAGACAGCTTCAAGAAGATCTAGGCAGAGTTAAAAATGACCTAGAAAAATATCTAAAGTGAACCTAGTCCTCTAATACTATTGTTTCCATGTATACAAGCAATGGTGAGAACATGCAGGGAGTCGGGTTCCAAAAGGAAAAACTCACTACAATCCACATAGCAAGTATGTTACTGTCCCTGATAACTGACTTTGCACTCACTATAGCAACACTTGCAACTTTAAAGAAAACTGTAAGGCTAATTCAGTCCGAACAGAAAAACAATGTTTTTGTTGAAAAGGTAACTACTGCTAAGGAACCTGGTCCCTCCATTAAAAAATGTGTATTGCCTGCCTGGACAAAAAGAAGTTTAATTTTTCCTTTTCCTCCATACAAGGGACCCAAACTTGTTTGAGTTCCTAAGTTTAATCCTTGATTCTCTTGTGCAGGGAGCAATGAAAGGAAGCAACCAAAAATGTTACACGGATAGTGGTTGTTCTTAGCACATGGATAGAAGATCGATGATTTACTTTCACTCAAATCCCTGCAAAGAGGGAGTGTGTCCTTTAGCAATGGAAAAAAGAGATACATTCTGGGAGTAAGAAGAATTGGGAAGTCACTCACTCACTCACTCAATTGAAAATGTGTATTATGTGAACATTTTGAAATATAACCTACTGAGTGTTTCCAAAATATGTGACAAAGGAAACAAAGTGGAATTTGTGTCAAAAGTTTGCATAATCACAAATCTTGTGACTGGTGAAGTGGTCCTTATGACAAAAAGATACAAAAATATTTATGTTGTTGATTTTGAGTCCTTGCAAAATGAGGATCTCACATGTCTGAGTGATGTTGATGATGATGCTGAACTATGGCACAGAAGATTAGGTCAGGCAAGTATTACTTCACTGAACAAATTGGTCAAGAAGGACCTAGTTCGTGGCCTGCATAAGTCAAGCTTCAAAGATAACAAAGTGTGTGATGCATGTGTAAAAGGAAAGCAAGTTAGGTCCTACTTCAAGCCCAAAAAGGAAGTCAGCACCTCAAGGACGTTTGATCTTCTCCATATGGATCTGTGTGGACCTATGAGGGTGCCAAGTAGAGGAGGAAATAAGTACATTTTTGTTATGGTGGACGACTATTCTAGATTCATCTGGACTTTGTTCCTCAAAAACAAGGATGAAACTTTTCCAGTTTTTGTTGATTTTGTGAAGAAGATCCAGGTGAAGATGAGCCATAATGTTATGTGTATAAGATCTGATCACGGCACAGAGTTTGACAATGCAAAATTCGACGAATTATGTGCTGAAAATGGCATAAGACATAATTTTTCAGCTCCAAGAGAACCTCAACAAAATGGTGTTGTGGAGAGGAAAAATAGGACTCTTGAGACATGGAAAGGACAATGCTGATTGACAGTGGCATTTCCAAAAGTTTCTAGGCAGAAGCACTTAACAATACATGTTATTTGGTGAACATGTGCATGATCAGGTCTCTCCTGAACAAGACTCCGTATGAACTGTTGAACGGGAGGAAACCCAAGCTAACACGTTTAAGGACATTTGGCTGCAAATGTTTTTTCCTCAACAATAGTAAGGAAACACTTGGAAAATTTGATGCCAAAAGTGATGAAGGAATCTTTCTAGGCTACAACAAAAGAACTCAATGTGTTGAGGAAAACATACATGTGATCTTTGATGAATCACACCACCTATGTGGGAAAGATTCACAAGATAAGATTGATCAAGACAAAGAGCAGTCAAAAGTTCCTGGTGAAGTCATTGATATGGAAAATGGAAAGGCTGACATGATGAGTCACGTCAAGGAATCAAATGATGATGATGTAGTTGTATCACCAGCTGATGTAGAGGAACCTGGTTCCTCAATCACAACAACTGAAGCTGAGAACAGAGTCGTTGATGTTGTTCTAGGAACTCTAAATGATGAGCTGAGAAGTGGGACTCATGTCAACAATGTGTCACATTCAGAAGAACCTGGACCCTCTCACAATGAGATTCATGTGACTAACTGGAAGCACAAAAGTTTACACCCTCTTTAAAATGTGATCACTCATCTTCTTGACTCAGGGATTCAAACTAGATCAAAGTCAAGAAACCCACTTGCCTTCTCAGCCTTTCTCTCTCAAATTGAGCCCAAAAATATCAAGGAATCATTGAAAAATACTGACTAGATTACTGACATACAAGATGAACTCCATCAATTTGAGAGAAGGCTGCAATCAAGAAGAAGGGATCAACTATGATGAAACTTTTTCTCTAGTTGCTCGAAAGGAAACCATCAGAATCTTCATTGCCTTTGCATCTCATATGGAATTTAAATTGTTCCAAATGAATGTCAAAAGTGCATTTCTGAATGGTTTTCTAAAAGAAAAAGTCTTCGTCAAGCAACCACCTAGCTTTGAATGTCATGAGAATCCTAAGCATGTTTTTAAACTTGACAAAGCTCTATATGGGTTGAAGCAGGCTCCTCCTGCATAGTATGAAAGGCTATCCAAATTTCTCCTAGAAAATGGCTTTACAAGAGGAAAAATCGACAACACCCTATTTCTGAAGAAACGAGGGAGGAACCTGCTCATTGTGCAAGTTTATGTTGATGACATCATCTTTGGTGCAACAAATGACTCTCTGTGTGAGGATATGCAAAGCTTATGGGAAGTGAGTTTGAAATGAGCATTGTTGATACCCAATTTTGCCCTCATATATTTTTCAAATAACATATTTACTTTTAAAATATTATTTTGCATTATTATTTAATTTACAAGATTTACACAAGCACTTTTTATAATTTTTCATAATTTAAAGCTTTTAAATTAATTTCTTGCATTAAATTACATAAAAATTCAGTAATTATTCATTTAAATTATTTGTGATGACTTAATCATCCAAATTACTATTTTTCATCCCCATACATGTTTCATAATATTTTTCACTTCATTTCATATAATTATGTTTATATTTTAAGCTATTTATTTAATTTGGCAATAATAGCCTATATTCATATACAAAGGCTCCTTATTTATACTATTTGTGTCAAAATAGTATTTTATATTTTTATCATGCTAAATAATTATTTTAAATCATTTTAGTGCATAAAAATATTTTTATTTATTTACTAGTCATTTTTTATAAATTATTTTTAATAAATTGTGTGTACTTAAGAGCTGACCCACTTTTTAAACCAAGTTTCGGACCAAAAGGCCCAATACCTTAGCCTAGAACCCCCAGCCCAAAGACAAACGACCCTTTATAAAAACCCGGTCGGTACCTATTTAATTTACCCTCCCCAGTCCCTTTTTAAAATCCTGGTCGTTGATCTTTAAGATCAATGACCCACAATTAACCTACCACTTTTAATCACCCAACCCCAAACTCCAATCCCCATTACCTCTAACAGGCCGCCCTGAAACTCCCTTATTCTCTTCTCTAAACCCTAGCCTCTTTCCTTAATCCCTCTCCTAATGGGATTTGACTACTACTTTCTGTCAGGCCCCATTTTCCTCGCGAAAATCGGGTTTCGACATTTTTTGGGACAACTCCTTTTTGGGATGGGTAAGGAATTGGAAGAGTTGTCACCTAACAGATTAAGGTGCGTTAGGGCACCTAGAGCAGTTAACTCATATAACCAGTTTACATCACCAGAGATCGGGTAAGGACTCAAATTACCTTGAGGGTAAGGTGTTAGGCACCCCTCGAGGTCCACAACGGTGGGTCCCGACCAAACTTAAATTAAGCGAATTAGTCTAAAAGGGAAGAAAGTGATTTGGACAAATAAAATACTCAATTTATTTTTAAACAGGAATAGGGGGGTCCTAAGTTTTTTAGCCTATAGGATCACCCCGGGCAATACTTTTTAACTCCCTCAAGTCGGGGTGTTACTGTAAAGACCCGTAAAATTTCTTGCTTAAAATAATGCCCGAATAAGTCCCCGAGTGGTTAACTCTAGGAAATTCTTAAAACGGACCTTAATTTTTATGAAAATACCCCAGATTTGAAAGGACTTAATTTTTTGAGAAATTGGGGGTTATGCGACGCACTATGCGATCGCATAACGTGTATGCGGACTGCATATTGGTCGCATACACAGGCAGATCGCTTCCCAATTGAAGGGGTGTTATGCGATCGCATAACGAGTATGCGGACCGCATAGTGGTCGCATACCCGGGCAAAATGTTTTCAAAATTTGGCCCACCTGGGGGCCATTCTGCGGTCCAATATGCGGACCGCATGTCAGGAATGCGATCGCATTCCTGACCGCATATTCGACACGGTCTTTTAATTTTCTAAATTTTTATACCCGACCCCAGTTTCATTTAACCCCTGCCCCCTTTCATTTTAACAAGTTTTCTGAACAAATAGAGAGAAGGAAAGGAGAGTTCTTGAGAAAGTAAGTGATCCTTCCATCAAAGTGAATTTCAAGGTCTCTCAGGCCTGGCAATTCGAGTAATCCCTTTCTTCCCCATTCTAGCAGGTAAGGGTTCCCAACCCCTTTTCGTTCTTTTCATTAATTTCCTGATTTTTAAACAAAGGAAGGTTTGGCCTGGAATGAATCTTAGAAATATTAGCTAAGACCTTGCATGCATGTAAAAATAAAATGGTGCTAATCTAGTAAGAGGGAGTGGGTTGGGGAAAACTTCACAAAGATAGGGTTGGAAATCAAATGGGTTCACATAGTGCTTGACAAAATGCTTGAGAGAGTCCGAATTGCATACATGACTTTAAATTCTGAGTTGAATATGTCTAATTGTGAACTAGATTGACGGTACTAGTCGGTTTGGTGGTT
>ML257198.1:2146-13308 GCA_005239495.1 Nicotiana undulata | reverse complement strand
GATAAATGGAAAGTTCTTGGCTAGTTGGGTACGTAGTTGTTTGTGGCTAGGAAAGGAGCATGAGGTTCTCATATTTATCATATGATGCATGGTGTATGCCGTATTTTGTGTATAGTGGAGATTGGCATATGTGAGGTCACAATTTAGTTCTGGAAGGAAGGTTAGAACTGGCAGTTTCAGATGATTAGGTAAAGGATACCACTATTGGGTGGCTGGATGAGAGTATACATTCATAAAGGACAATGTGCTTAAGGCAATGTGTTTGAGTAAGGGTGCATCATTGGTGTTACGACTCTCTCTTGTTGGATCGACTGCCGATATTCAAGTTTGTTGGTGGCACAAAAGAATCATAGGAGTATCCCCGTGGAATGATTGAGTATTAGAGACATGTTATATATTCGAGTGGTGGAATTGGGATCAGATATAGTAATTGGTGCGCCTCTTGGATTTTTGAGACTGGTAGTTTTCATGAACATTGTAGTTGTGAACTACGAGGATGCGAGCAAAGCTAGTCAGGTGTTAGTATATGTCATGATTCAGTCGTTATGAACGTTTGGAGAGTTATCTACCTGTTGTGGGTGACCAGAGTTGACTTGGAGTTATTGGTAGGCCAGTATGGGTGTTGCAAGATTGACATGTATTGGTTATGTTCTTTCTGGTTCGGGTGGCATGGTATCGTCCGATTTCCCCGTGGTTATGGCAATTCACTTTGAGTAATTGATGTCTAATTTCACATGGTTATTGATTTTGAGCAAGGTGGCTTGGAGTATGTCATGTGGTCCAGCGTTTGGATGGGATCACGGTTTGCATCTCAGTTAGGTAGAGGTATGATCCTTGGTGTCGGATTTGTGTGATATGGTTTCATGATGTGTATCAGGCTTTTAGCATGATGTGGTAATGGCAATAGTAATGTCAGGATAGTCCTCTCGTGTAAGTCTTCTCTATTTTATGAATTGAGCTCTGGGGATGTTATTATTGAGTGCACAAGTTATGGCTCTAGATGCTATGGATACTGATCAGACGAATGGTTGTTGGTTTCTACGTGTTTCTTTCATCATCGGCACCATATGAAGGTGTGAAAGCGAGGTTTTTCTTGATAAGAGGATGTGTACCGGTTTGGGTTGTTTTGAGCGACCATTGTGATTAGGAGTCATCGCTATGAGTGTTGAGTCATGTAGTATATTATGTGATTTCATATTGTGTTGCGGATATGACTTGTTACAATGTGCTCAGACTTATTCCGTTTATAGTTGTGGGATTTTGATCTTGTAAATTGATTCAGAAGTGAAAATGTAGTTCTAAGGTTTATGGGTCAGGATTTGATAATGAAATTTTAGTTAAGTTGTGTTATCAGACCTAGATGGGGTATGGTGATGTGGGATGACCTTCGAATATGTGCATGGTAGGTTACACAACAATTTTGGTGGTGTTTGGAACAACTCTAGGCACGTTTGAGGACGAACGCATGTTTAAGTGGGGGAGAATGTAACGACCCGGTCGGTCGTTACGTAGAACTTGCATTAAAAATTACTGTAATTGACTTGTCATAGGTTGGTTATACTGTTCTTGATGTGTTAGAGTTGGTAGGCTCGGAATCAGAATGGTTGTGGTGAGAATTTAGCCATTTAATCTTAAAAATAGCCTTAAAATGGGAAAAGTCAACTGAGAGTTGACTTATTGGTAAACGACATCGGAATGCATATTTTATGGATCAGATAGCTTCGTTAGGTGATTTAGGACTTAGGAGTGTGTTCGAAATATTTTTGTGATGTCCGGTGTAGAACTAGGCTTGAATTGGCGAAAGTTAGTTTTTGGTGATTTCCGGTTGGCAGTGGAAAATAGGCTATCGGCCGGAATGGAATTTTGGAAGTTCGAACAGGTTCGTAATGTCATTTTGGATATGTGTGCAAAATTTCAGGTCAATCAGATGTGTTTTGGATAGTTTCGGCATCGTTGGTGGAATTTAGAAATTTGAAAGTTCATAGGCTTGAATTCCATGTTATTTTAGTGTTTTTGCATTGTTTTTGGTGATTCGAAGGCTCGACTAAGTTTGTGTGATGTTATGGGATGTGTTGGTATGTTTTGGTTGAGGTCTCGAGGGTCTCGGGTGGTTTCGGGCAATTTCTAGTTGCTGGTTTTTGGCTTCAGGGGTGTACAGTGGGATAACATTGATTTGGATGCGTTAGCACAGAGAAAATTTGGAAAAATCTAGTTGTGTTGTGCGATCGCACAAGGCCTCCTGCGATCGCACAAAGTAAATTTTCTGCTGCACTGCCCCGACTTTGGAAGCTTATAACTCCCAATCTATAATGTATTTGAAGAGGATCCAAAAATGAAAGTTGTAGATCTTGATGTCTAGTTTTCAGAAAGTTAAGCCAATTGTGATTTGGAGTTTCGTACAAAACGTTATTACCATTATACTAGAGGCTATCCGGAAGAGTTGGAGAAGGCTGTTGGAAAAATTGTTCAGTGCTATCGCACCTGAGGTGCTGCGATCGCGGAGAGTAAAGTAGGGCAGGTGAAAATTGTTCAGTGCTATCGCACCTGAGGGTCTGCGATCGCGGAGAGTATAATGGTTTAGTGTTGTTTTGGGTGTTCGGAAGGCTCGAGCGAGTCCGTAAACTGATATAGGACTTGTTGGTATAATTGGACGAGGGCTTGGGTGGGCCCAGGTGCCTTCCGGGCACCAAACGAGGCTAAAAACCAGCAGCTTCAACTGCTGGTGCACCAAATTTGGTGTGACCGCAGGTGCGGTTGCCCAGTCGCAGGTGCGGGACCGCTCCTGCGGTCCAAGCCTCGCAGGTGCGGCCCCAGGTGAGGGAGTCCATTCTCGCAGGTGCGGACAAGTTTTCGCAGGAGCGGAGCCGCAGGTGCGAGCTCCTCTCCGCAGGTGCGATCCCAGGTCCTCTTGTCCACTTCCGCAGGTGCGGTCCACGAGCCGCATGTGTGAAATCACTGATGGCAGTGAGTTCTTTAAACACGGGACTTAACCACTTTTCACCCCATTTCTTCTACCATTGTCGACTTTGGGAGCTTGGGGGAGAGCCAAACGACCTAACTGCTAGAGGTAAGATATTTCCACTCAAATGTTGGTTTAATACATCAATTCTTAGGTAGATTAACACCCTAATTAGTGTAAATCAAGGGTTAGGGTAGAAAACCTAGGGCTTGATTTTTAGAGAATTTCCCCACTTATCTACCATGAAATCATACAAAAATAATATATTAATGATCCTTGGGCTATGGGTGAGTGTTTCCTGCGAGGATTTTTGGAATCCAAGTGTGCGGGCTCGGGGGTGTATTTTGGGATTTTTCAAAGTAAGATGAATTGACTGAGCTAATAGGAGAATTTCATACTCTTGAGTATATATTGACGTATTTATATAACATTTGACTAGGTTCGAGTCCTTGGGTGACGAGTTTGGAGTTTCGGTCGCGTTCTTGACCCGGGAAGTAGGTTCTACACGAGGTGAGTCTCCTTTCCAACCTTGTAAGAGGGAATTGTCCCCATAGGTGATTGCAAATGATTGAAATGTCCTTACTTGCGGGGGGCTACGCACGCACGAGGTGACGAGAGTCCGTGCGTAGCTACTATTATGTTATGTCGGGTAGTTTTTAGGGCTCACAAGCATGCTCTTTTGTGCTTTGCATGTATTCCTACTTGTATTTGAGTTGCTTATTGTAACGACCCGGTCTGTCGTTACGTAGAACCTGCATTATAATTATTATTATTGAATTTCTATAGATTGATTATACTGTTATTGATGTGTTAGAGTTGGTAGGCTTGAAATCAAAGTGATTATAATGAGAATTCAGTCACTTAGTCTTTAAAAATAGCCTTGAAGTTGGAAAAGTTAACCGAGAGTTGACTTATTGGTAAAAGACCTCGGAATGCAGATTTTATGGTTCTAATAGCTTCGTTAGGTGATTTGGGACTTAGAAGTATAATCAGAATAATTTTGTGATGTCCGGTGTAGAATTAGGCTTGAATTGGCGAAAGTTAGTTTTTGGCGATTCCGGTCGGCAATGGAAAATAGGCTATCGGGGTCGGAATGGAATTTTGACAGTTGGAACAGGTTCGTAATGCCATTTTGGATATGTCTGCAAAATTTCAGTTCAATCGGAGTTGTTTTGGATAGTTTTGGCATCGTTGGTGGATTTTAGAAATATCAAAGTTCTTAGGCTTGAATCCGATGTAAAATTGGTGTTTTGATGTTAATTTTAGTGTTTTGAGAGTGAAACTAAGTTTGAATGATCATATATGATGTGTTGGTATAGTTGGTTGGGGTCCCGGGGGGCTCGGGATTGAATTCGGGTGCTCGACGGAGGTTTGAACTTGGAAATTACAGCAATACAACTGCTGGTGCTGGTGTAACCGTACCTGCGGAAGTTTGTTCGCAGGTGCAGGCTCGCAGGTGCGGGCAATGGGTCGCAAGTGAGGAGAGGTCGCAGGTGTGGTTAAGTGGGTCGTAGGTGCGGAAACCCAGGGCAAAATATAAATTAAACCTTCCGCGACCCTAACATATTTTTACACCATTGTTGTACGGAAGAGAGCTTTTGAGATGAGTTTTGAAGGGGAAATCAGTGTTCTTCATAGAGGTAAGTATTTTGATCATTAAAACTCAACTGTGGGTGATTTTAGAGCATAATCTCAGTATTAAATTCATGAAAATCAGTAGAAAAAGGGAGGTTTAGGGCTTGAGATTACGAGACCTTTAGGGGTCGATTTGAGGGGTCAAACGGACTCCGAATTTGATGTTCTTTATATGTACGGACTAATGAGAGGATGAAGAACAATTTTGTATAAATGTTTCTGAGTTTCGGGACGCGGGCTCGGGGGTCGGGTTTTGACCAATTTCGGATTTTTGAGCTAAATTTGATATCTTTCGATTGGAATTCGTTCCTCAAGCATATATTGATGATAAAAATCCGAGCTTGGTAGATTTGGAGCATCGGGAAGTTGATTCGAAAGGAAAACGCATTGCGAAGTAGTTTCGGGCTAGTTTTAGGTAAGTAATGTCTTTAAATCCTGTCATGAGGGTATGAATCCCCGGACTATGCACCCTTTCACGGGTTTTGAAATGAAAAGATTGGAACTTTGGAAATATCTTCACTATTTAGGCGACTATTGAGTTGCGAAATCGATTTTTAAGCATATGCTTAACTAGTATTATGTTATTATTATATGATTTGGGTTGTAAGCCGTCTTTGGGGCCTAGTGCCGATCTGTTTTCCCCGTTGGGGGCTATGTTTTACTATTTTCCTCACTTATATGTTATGATTTGACACTCAGTCTTTTCCTGTGAAATTGTTTTTACACTCTGAATATTTTGATACTATTTATTGAAAAATTAAACACTGTTTTGGGTCGAGAACCCGGTATATATATGGCCTAAGGGCAAATTGAGAGTGTCTGACTGAGTGAGGCTTTCAGGACTATATTGTGAGGAGGCTTTCAGGCCTATATATTGAGGAGGCTTTTAGGCCTTATGTTGTTATATCGCTTGGGCTGTAGGAGCCCCTCCGGAGTCTGTGAATTGGTGTATCTGTACTGTGTTTTTTATAATTCTCAATGATTTATTTTTATTACTACTGAGTTGGCGTACTCATAAAGACTCCCCGTGCCTCTGTTTGTAGATCCAGGTACCGATTTCGAGCAGTAGTTGCCTTGTTCGTTAGCAGCAGTTCACGGAATTTCGAGGTAGCTGTCCAGCGTCTACAACTTCTCCATTTCTCTTCCTTGATTAATATTAGAAATTGATTCATAGTCATTTATTATGACATTAGCAGAGTTAGATTTATTTCTTTTTAGATGCTCATGATCATTGACTCCAGTCTTGGGAGGTTTAGGTTTTGTTTAGACTATTATTGGGGCGCTAAGACTTAAATAATTTATTGTTATTGCTATGCTTGCTGTTTATCATTGAATTGTGAACTATTATAAAAGAACCAATGCGTAGTAAAGTGATGGTTGGCTAGCCTAGTTCCACGATAGGCGCCATCACAACCTGTTAGGATTTGGGGTCTTGACAAGTTGGTAGGTTACATATGACTCAACGGTCATGAGCAGGTTCAGTAGAGTCTTGCGGATCGGTACAGAGACATTTGTACTTATCTTCGAGAGGCTGCAGAACTCTTAGGAAACATCTCTATTTTTCTTGAACTCTTACGTGCCAATCTATTGATTCTTGAAATCTTAACTCATGTTGTTTCATTCTCTCACAGATGGTGAGGACACGCAATACCGATCAGGGTGACCAGATACCAGCCAGACCCACAAGGGGTCAAGGCCGTGGTAGAGGTAGGGGACCAGCCCAGGCAGCAACCGGGGTAGTACCACAGGATCCCCCTATCGTTCAGGATTAGGTTCCCGCCGATGGCGCTCCAACGGGACAGGCCCAGGCAGTGGTAGTGCCTATTGTTATTCCGGGTCTTCTGGAGACCCTGGCTCAGATATTAACAGTGTGTTCCAGTTTAGCTCAGGCAGTTGCTATGTCCATTACTGCCACTGCAGCTCACGCCGGGGGAGGCAATCAGACTCCAGCTTCCCGGACACCTGAGCTGGTTGTACAGGGTATTTAGACACCGGGGGTAGACCCAGCCCAGCCGATTGTCCCAGTCCAGGATTTTGTAGTTCTAGCTATGCCTGAGGATGAGTAGCGTAGACTGGAGATGTTCAGCAGACTTAAGCCTCCGACTTTCAGTGGCACAGAGGGTGAGGATGCCCAAGGTTTTCTGGATAAATTCCAGAGGATACTACGTACTGTGGGTATTTTGGAGACCAGTTGGGTCTCGTTTGCTACATTTTAGATTGCTGGTGCTGCTTTTACTTGGTGGGAGTCATTCGAGAGGCGTAGGCTGGTTGGTTTAGCACCTCTCACCTGGCAGCAGTTCTCCACGATCTTTTTGGAGAAGTATGTTACTCAGTCCCAAAGCGAGGAGCAGCGCAGACAGTTTGAGCAGTTACGTCAGGGAGAGTTGTCAGTTACTTAGTACGAGATGAGGTTTTCTGAGTTGGCCAGACATGCTTCTGAGATTGTCCCTACTGACAGGGAGAGGATTAGGAGGTTTGTAGATGCTTCTGAGAGAGTTTTTGGAGCTACATTTGAGCAGGTTATTGACATTGCTCGGGATATTGAGTCGGTTCGTAGGCAGGATCGTGAGGAAAGAGAGGTCAAGAGGCCTCAACGAGCAGGTAACTTCAGTGGTGCCCCTTCTAGAGGGCAGTTTCAGCACAACAGAGGTCGTTTATTTATACCTCCACAGCCAGTTCGCCTAACTTACAGTGGTGCATCTTTGGGGCAAGGTCCTCGCAATTCTCATCAGGGACGTTCATCTTTTAGTGCCCTCCCATCTTAGAGCTCCGCCCGAGCATCATCTTATCAGGGCTCTTCTATGCATGTTTCGTCTGGTGGTCATCAGGTTGACAGAGGTTCTCGTCAGTATTCATCTCTGGCTTCAGGTGGTTGTTATGAGTGTGGAGAGTTCGGACATGGGTGGAGGCAGTGTCCCCGTCGTCCTAGTAGTTCATCCCAGCAGAGGGTCCAGACCTCGGCTTCAGCCCTAGTCATTTCACCATCTACCCAGGCCGCTAGGGGTGGTGGTCAGACAGCTAGAGGCCGTCCTAGAGGGGGAGGTCGAGCACGTAGAGGCCAGCCACATATTTATGCACTTCCGACTAGGCCTGATGCTATGGCATCCGATGCAGTGATTACATGTACTATTTCAGTTTGTCACAGTGATGCTTTGGCTTTATTTGACCCTGGTTCCACATACTCTTATGTCTCATCCTATTTTGCTCATTTTCTGAATATGCCATGTGAGTCTTTAGTTACTTCTATTCATGTTTCAACTCCGTTGGGCGATACTATTGTTGTGGACCATGCGTACCGATCGTTTATTATATCTATTGGGGGGTCTGGAGACCCGAGTGGACTTGATGCTACTTAGTATGGTCGATTTTGATGTAATTCTGGGCATGAACTGGTTATCCCCATGTCATGCGATTCTTGATTGTAACGCTAAGACCGTTACCTTAGCTATGCCCGGAGTTCTGAGAGTCGAGTGGAAAGGGTCTATAGAGCATGTGCCTGGCAGAGTGATTTCTTATTTAAAGTCTCAGCGTATGGTTGAGAAAGGGTGTGAGTCCTATCTTCCTTTTGTGAGGGATGTCAGTAGTGAGACTCCATCTGTTGATTTTGTTCCTGTAGTCCGTGATTTCCCGAATGTATTCCCTGCAGACCTGCCAGGCATGCTACCTGACAGGGATATTGACTTTGGTATTGACCTGGTGCTAGACACTCAGCCTATCTCTATTCCACCTTACCGTATGGCACCAACAGAGTTGAAAGAATTAAAGGAGCAACTTCAGGAACTCTTAGATAAGGTGTTCATCCGGCCTAGTGTGTCGCCTTGGGGTGCGTCGGTGTTGTTTGTGAAAAAGAAGGATGGCTCCATGCGTATGTGCATTGATTACAGACAGCTGAATAAGGTTACGGTGAAGAACCGGTACCCTTTACCTCGTATTGATGACTTATTTGATCAGCTCCAGGGAGCTAAGGTGTTCTCCAAGATTGACTTAAGGTCTGGGTATCATCAGCTGAAGATGTGGGATTCTGACATTCCGAAGACTGCTTTAAGGACCAGATACGGTCATTATGAGTTTCTGGTTATGTCATTTGGGCTGACCAATGCCCCAGCGGCGTTCATGCAATTGATGAACAACGTGTTTCAACCTTACCTTGATTCATTTATCATTGTGTTCATTGATGACATCCTGGTTTATTATCATAGCAAGGAAGAGCATGCTCAACAATTGAGGATTGTGTTACAGAGATTGAGGGAGGAGAAGCTTTATGCAAAGTTCTCCAAGTGTGAGTTTTGGCTTGGTTCAGTGGCTTTCTTGGGGCACGTGGTGTCTAGTGAGGGTATTCAGGTTGATTCGAAGAAGATTGAGGCGGTGTAGAGTTGGACTAGACCGTCCTCAGCTACTGAGATTAGGAGTTTCCTTGGTTTGGCGGGATATTACCGTCGCTTTGTGGAAGGATTCTCTTCTATTGCTTCGCTTTTGACCAGATTGACCCAAAAGGGTACTCCATTCAGATGGTCCGATGAGTGTGAGGAGAGCTTTCAGAAGCTCAAGTCAGCATTGACCACAACTCCGGTATTAGTGTTGCCCACTGGTTTGGGTTCTTATACGGTCTATTGTGATGCTTCTAGAGTTGGCTTGGGAGCGGTATTGATGCAGGACGGTAGGGTGATTGCCTACGCATCTAGACAATTGAAGGTGCACGAGAAGAATTACCCAGTGCACGATCTTGAGTTTGCAGCTATTGTTCATGCCTTAAAGATTTGGTGGCATTATTTGTATGGAGTACAGTGTGAGATTTTCACTGATCATCATAGCTTGCAATATCTGCTGAGGCAGAAGGACTTGAAATTACGTCAGAGGAGATGGTTGGAGCTTCTTAAGGACTATGACTTGACTATTTTTTATCACTCGAGAAAGGCCAATGTGGTGGACGATGCCTTGAGTCGCAGAGCTGAGAGTTTGGGGAGTCTAGATTACCTTTCAGTAGCAGATCGACCTTTAGCACTTGATGTTCAAGCTTTAGCGGGTCAGTTGGTGAGATTGGATTTGTCAGACCTTCCGCGAGTATTAGGTAGCAAGGCTTCCCGGTCTTCTCTTTATGATCAGATTAGAGCTCGGCAGTATGATGACCGACACTTGTTAGTTCTTCAAGATAGAGTTCGTCGGGGTGATGCCAGAGATGTGACTATTGGTGATGATGGAGTTATGAGGATGCAGGGCCGTATTTGCGTGCCCAATGTGAAAGGGATTCGAGAGTTGATATTAGCAGAGGCCCACAGCTCACGATATTCTATTCATCCGGGTGCCGCGAAGATGTATCAGGATTTGAGACAACAGTATTCGTGGAGGCGGATGAAGAGAGATATTGTTGAGTATGTAACGACCCAGCCGCTTATTTTGTGTGTTGGGACTCCGTTCCCGTGAATGACTCTTTCCATAGAGGCTACTCGTGCCTTATGATTTGTGTGGGCAGGTAGTTCGAGATTCAGAAATGTTTGGCCAGTTCAGGAACACTTGGTTCCTGAAGGCTAGCCTATTTGGCTAATTTTGGTTCCGAGCAGCATTTTGAGGAAACGACCTCGGAATCGAGTTCTGACAGCTCCAGCAGATCCGAATGATGATTTCGAACTTGGGAGTGTGTTTGCCTCGGGTTTCTGATGACCCGGGAGTATTTCGGCACCTGAATTGGAATTCGGAATTTCATAAGATTTGGAGTTCAGCCTGGAATTGGACCTCATGATATCCTAGTCGGAATGGAATTCCGGCAATAGGTCCGTATAGTCATTTATGACTTGTCCGCAAAATTTGGGGTCATTCCGAGCAGTATAGACCCGTTGGGCATATTGATGAGCCATTTGAATTTTCTTGAAATCCTAAGTTTGAAACTAAGGAGTTTTGGAGAGTGATTTCTAGTTTGGATGATGTTTTTAGTGTTGTGGGAGCTCGAGCAAGTCCCTCATGTGATTTGGGACTTGTTGGTATAATTTGTCGAGGGCTCGGGTGGGCCTAGGAGTCCCTCGAACCCCAATCGGGGTCAAAAACCAGCAATTGCATAGCTGGTGGGAAATTCACTGGTGTGACCGCACCTGCGGTCCATGAGCCGCAGGCGCGAGGCTCGCACCAGCGGCCATCAATTCGCAGGCGCGGCTCCTTCTGCACGAGCGGCCTTTCTTCTGCAAGAGCGGCTCTGCAGGAGCGGACCAGGCTCCGCAGTTGGGACTTTTCCCAGGACCCAAGCCCATCGCAGGAGCGGCCAATTTCACGCAGGTGCGAGTCCGCACCTGCGATCCAAAGTCCGCAAGAGCGAGAACCCCCAGTGCCCAGGCCCATCGTAGGTGCGACCCTTTTTCCGCAGGTGCGAGTTCGCACTTGCGATCCAAGGGTCGCAGGGGCGGAAACTGCTGACCAGTCCTATAAAAAGCCCATTTCGTGAATTTCTTCCCAAAACACAATTTTTCCTCCATTCTTGCACACCCCAAGAGCTCCAGAGCAATGATTTTGGTCTAATTACTCAGGTAAGTAATTCTTTGGCCTCCGCATGTTAATTTCTTCAATTCTTTGGGAATTTCCA